>CAKJTD010000001.1:600000-898875 GCA_917499995.1 Ichneumon xanthorius | reverse complement strand
ATACTTTTTTGAATATCGTAAAAGTTGAAATATCCCTTCTTTTATACTTCGCATGTCTGTAAGAGATTATATTTTACATATTTCCTATTGCGAGAACTCTCAAAGCCATCATACTCAGGCAATTTATTGTCTAAGCAGTTATTGACTACAGAGTACGGAACCCAAAAATGATACGCATCTTTTGCGAGACTTAAAGAACGTGTCGCTCGTGTACACTTTCGTTTGCGAGAAATAACTTGGGTTGTCGCCATCTAGCGGCGAAAGCTGCGGGTTGATGGCCCAATGTTGGCATCATATCGGCAAACCGACGATTGGCGGGTCGATATTCGGCCGAACATTGGCCTAAAATTGATAGGCCGATGGTTTGTTAGTTCATGCTCGGGCAAACATTGGCCTCTGACGACAAATCAACAATTGGCCAGTCAATACCCGGTCGGGCATTGACCGCCTATTGGCAAACCAACCAATGGCGAGGCAGTACTTAGCCGAACATTGGCCTAAAATGAGCAGACCAGTGGTTGGTGAGGTCGTGCACCAACAGACCAACGGTTGGCAAATAGATATTCGGCCGAACATTGGCCTAATATCGGCAGAACAATGGTTGGTGAATTGACTAACCAATGATTGGTGAATTGACTAACCAATGATTGGTGAATTGACTAACCAATGATTGGTAAATTGACTAACCAATGATTGGTGAATTGACTAACCAATGATTGGTGAATTGACTAACCAATGATTGGTGAATTGACTAACCAATGATTGGTGAATTGACTAACGAATGATTGGTGAATTGACTAACCAATGATTGGTGAATTGACTAACCAATGATTGGTGAATTGACTAACCAATGATTGGTGAATTGACTAACCAATGATTGGTGATCATTGGCCGAAGGTTGGGTTATTGATATCGTTACGCCAACACTGGCCTGCAGATCGGCCGTTTTCGTTCGATCCTCAAAACCTCCATACGTCCCGAATGTCCCGAGAGAAAGAGACTTCAGCTCCGAAGAATTAAACGCGCGACGAATTAAACCCGGACGAACGACACGGTGAGAAACAAATAACAATTTGTCCGTGATTTATCGCTTTCCGTCACGATGATCTACGGGACTGACCCTCGATCGCTCGTTTGGTTCGCTCGAACTTGCTTTTCACTCGGCTACTCGACAACGATGGCCGATCTGCACGGTGTTCTGGTATTCCTAGCAACAAATTACGATATCCCTTATTGCCTTCACCTCGATCAAAGACGGTTCAACGCCGGCAGTTGCTCGCGATCTGTGGATCGCACCGGATCCGACTGAGCGCCCGAGATTTGTCAACTCGGACGAATCACATTCTTCATCGAATCTACATACATTAGAGAGTCTTTGTATATAACGTTATGCAATAAAACAGCAACGGTTTGTCCTCCATACGCTGACAAATGGCTCTTGCTGCGCGCGTATCTTGTCAAAAATATTCCGAGCCGGCTGTTTTATAAACGGTAGGTGGAGATGTTGGTTTATCGGTAACTAACAATCGAAGAAAAATAGTTTTAAAAAAGACCGAATTCCATTAATATCCGTTGCAATCGTTGATGCGGACTATCGTCGAAAAACATACAGTTTCCGTGTATTTTTGGAGAGCACAAACAGTGCCTGTAGGCGCATGTATCTCCGATAGGACAACAGCGGATTGCGAGTGCGATACAAATATGTGTGTATATATATATATATATATATATATATATATATACATATATGTTTTTTTAAACTCTGTTTCCCTATTGTTCCCCTCCCCTGCCTCGTCCTCTCCCATCGAATACCTATCCCAATTCGATTGTCGGATTAATTTAGGCTCTCCCGACAGGCCGCAATGAATTTTACGTGAAAGCGATTTCTCGTTCGCCCGGAATAAAAATATAGAGTGTGGCGCGACTTTGATGAAATGAAAAAAAAAGAATAAAAATTGGATTAAAAATGCTCGGTTCAAAGGCGTTATTTTAAACTCGTGAATAAAAAAAACTGTATAATTGTGGAAGTGTCTGGAGAACTAAAAGTTCTATTTCCCGAATAAATATCCATCTATCCGAACCAACTTCACCGCGCCGTTTAAAGGTAGGGTGAATATTTGCTGCGAATCTGTTTACGTACAGTGGGACTGTATTATATAATATGCTTCGAAAAAGACGCGAGAGATGAAAGAGATTGGAAAATTCTTCGATTCTGGTTCGCGTACGACGAGAACGTACACCGAGGAGGACGGCCAAGCTTTTGGATATCCGCGACATCGCCCACCCCTCCGCACGTCCGTGCTGCTGACGTTGCCGTCCGGAATTCAATACAGGAGGCACACACATACCCACACACCGGATCTTGGCTCGGAAGCGCATAAGCCTTCATTCATATGCATAAAGTCTCGCGTTGTCTACATCGGTGTGCATTCGCGGAGGGAGGCGAGGAGCAAAATGAAAACGTTTCCCGGCGCATACGTATGCGCGAAACGTCCTGCAGTCCTCTTTCGAGGAAAAAAAAATATATATATATAAATAAATAAACTGGGAGATCTCTCGGTACGGATACACTTCGTACACTGTGTACAAGCGAGCGCGTCCTATGTGCGATGCGGTGTATGTATCGGCGTGAATAAGTGAAGCGGCATGCAAGGGAAATTCGGGAATATGGAAAATGTGTCGAATTGAAGACTTTAATCACTATCTCAAATGTAAATGTGAAAAATGAACGAACCCGTAGAATTCCTATGCATCCTGATTACCGGCGAGCGTTACATATTTACAGCCCGGCTACGAGAGAGCCCATTAATCGTAAGTTAGAGAGATAGTTCCAGCCAATATTCTCACATTCATCTTGTTTCGGCAGTTCCCGGTAATGTGTGGAATACTCACACCATACACAGTAAAAAATAATTTCGTAAAATCGGAATGCGAAGTTTCGTTGAAATAAATTTGTGAAACAAGTGACAAACTCGTATGTCACTTATTTGAATATACGAACCTGAGTAGTAAGGGGTGCACTATGGAGACCCCCCACTCCCATCCCCACTCCTATCCCCACTCCTCGGGCCCGGTCGGACCGCGCCCGGTCGGACCGCGCCCGGAGGTGCGTGTGATAGAGAGGGGGGACGGGAGCGTGTGCGGAAGTCTCCATAGTGCACCCCGCTTTTTTAATTTTTTTATTTTATTATGCACAGAGTTACATATTTCTTAAAGCTAGGTTTCATGTACAACTTAGATCGATGAATTCAATACGGTTATATACGGAGCCCAAATATCGCAGCCCTAGACCCTTTTTTTCACAATGTTCTGCTATTTCGTCGAACACTTCGTCATTATAGTTCAGAAAGAAGCTAACCCTTAGGGGCATGAAGACACTGAAATCCAAACCTATATCGGCAATCACTTGTCTCCCGTGCTTGGTGTTGCCCATCCTCATTCTTGAGATTCTATATATTTTCTGAAGTTCCAGTTCCGCAATCCTTTTATATGGTAGGTGGGACGGTACGCGACCGGTTTCATTGAGCTTCGACAATTTTTTCAAATACATAATTCACTTTACGGGTTGACAACGAAAAGAAGAAGATCTTTGAAGTGGGACCTCGTTAAGGTAACGCTGGAGTTTTTTAACGTTCCGTAGAGCGCACTGAGCGCCTCTGAGCTTCGTCTCTAGGGAAGAATGCCACGAACACACTTTAACCTTCTTCGACGGCGGAACATCGAGATCTGGACAATCGGCGCGTTCGTTCAAGTTTATGAATTTGCGTCCTATGGCCTGTTCTAAGATTTGTACAGTGTCCTCACCTACCGCGTACAGTCGAGATTGTTCGCCAACACTTTTCGCAATTTCGCGTAATTCTTGATACAGTTCAGCGAGTTCGATGCCGCCCCCACACGACCAGCCTTCGAACCAGTGTAGACCGTGGATGTACTCAGTCCGCCAATTATTTCTTCTTCGTATCCGGTACGGCAATTCCTCGATGATATAAGGTGGAGAGACTATCCACACCATTCGACGCTGTGGTTTATCCACCGAACCCACGCACACCTCTTTCGGCAATAAATCACCATTCTTATCTTTTAAATACAGAATATCAAACACAAGATCTGTACCGGGTACATCAAACACCCGATGTGGACAGTGCATATTGTCGTTGAAATCCACGAACACGTTTTACGCTCTCAACAGACGGTAGAAGACTGAGCTGCGCTGAAGCTGTTATCACACGACAGCTATCGTCAGCAATATTGCACGTGCAGATTGAAATTGGATACGATGGGGAGCGCCGCTTCATTTTTTTTATTCTAGTTCGAACAGGACAGCCTCCAAATAATCCAGTTCCCAGCTCATTCCCTGATAATACTCTGTCGAGGGATCCAGAAATTCCAGATAGAATTTTATTAGCGAAACGACTGCTGTGCACCGTTGCAACCAGCGTTCTCGATCCGCCTCGTTTTGCATCTCCCCCAATTCTTGATGTAATTTTTCAACAAGGCAAACCGTAATTATTTGTGTCACTTTCTGTACCGTCTCGCGCGAGTAACCGTTCATTTCGCAACAACGTGAACGACGATAATAACTAATGTGCACTGTGACAGCTCTGTGCACAAGACGTAGGCGACTGGGCTACGAACACGCTTCTGTTGTCTCCGGTGGCAAAAGACGGGATGAGGACTAGCGGATAGGGTGAGGGGGGAATGGGTATATCGTGAGAGTTAGACGCAGCGAATTGTTTGCTGATTCGGGCTGTTGAAGCGATGGCAGCAATAATAACGAACGACGAGTAGGGTATATTTTGCTACTAGTAAAAAATAAATTATTTTTTATCGATAACCTGTTTTTTTATTTCTTTGTACATGGATCGTATGATAACATTTTAACTATTATAGTGTGTTCCGTAGTACCGCATGAGCAGATTCTCTCAAACGACGTCTTCTTCTTCTCCCGCTGCTGATGAATTAACCGTGTAGAGTGAGTGAGACAGGGTGCGCACCAACGCAATGACTATCAAGCCTCAGCTCGGCGGACGGGCTTGAACTCCAGATTATTATATCTTGTTCCGTGGTATTGCATGAGTAGTTTTTTCTCATGCGCAGAAGCTGTCATCTGTTGCAAGAGATTGGCGTCGTCCTCGAATACCTTGACGAATCTCGCCGGGAGGTAGCAAGAAAAGGATTCCTCAATATCGATGGTGATCCTTGGGCCGAATGACGTTTTTACGCACCTTATATCAGTGACGCCATAGTTTCTTTCCAGTGCCAGCTCGGATAGTTTTTTCACAGGCAGAAACGATGCAAGCATGCCCACCTTGTTGATTTGCGTGAGATCCATTGTGTAGATTGAGTTCTTCTAGCTTTCGTATCACACGTCGAAACTCTGATCTTGTGCGTATCAACGATTTTAATTTTGCAATGTCGTTTAAGTGTCTTTCTATGCGCCCTTTTAATTCGATCCGTTTCCGTTGCATTAACTTCAATGGAGCCGGCTAGTTTGCACGTGAACTTCTTTTTGATTTCGTACCTCTTTCACGGTTCGATCACGAATGATGTCTGCTCACAGGAGGATGGACTGTTCGAATATGAATATTCGTGAGAGAGTTTGCGCAGTTATGTTGGGCCTTCTGCTGACGCTGCATACAGCTCGTGACTCATGGCTCCCCCCAGCAGCTTTACTTACCCTGTTTATTTCTTGCATTCTTTCACGTCCGCCGAGAAACATAATATCTGCTGTCATCAGCTCGAAAGGCTGCTATCAGCACGTGGCTTTGGGATGTATGCGATACAGAGTAGGTAGAAGAAGACGGAAAAATATTTTTTAATCTTTATTTTTAAGCATATTTAGAATACACGGCTACGAGGCCAACAGCTCTGTATACAATGCAAACACTTATAACTACCTCCTATGGTCGCACCAGTGCTAAACGTTTTACCCTGTGACTTAAATCTGTCACGATTATTGATGAACGCACTATAATAATCATACACTATTTTATCGTTTCTCGACAAGTTATCTGAAAATATACTTCTAAACTTATTAATGCCGAGGCCAGTACACATATAATGAAGAAACATAACGCAATACTGTCCGCAACACTGCGAATCCGGACCCTGAAGTTGAATAGCGTTGCATCGGAAGAGTTTGCAGTTTCTTCGGAGACGTGTGAGATGTTCTGGGATGATAGGGGGGAGTCCGTAGCTGTCGAAGAACCATCCATGTCCATTTCGATCGACGTACATGGCGACCCAGTGGGCCCCTGGTAGCTTGTGTCCATCGGTATTAACAACGAAGGCTGTCGGTTTCGTCCACACCTTCGGTATGCGATCTGCAGGGTATACGCCTACTGTATGATCCTTTATGTTCCGGAGAGACTGCAGAATTTGAAGGCTGTTCATAACAGCAGGCAGACGACTTTTTTCCTTCAGCAGCACACTCGGACAAACCCATCCGCCAGCTAGTAGTGGTTCTATATTCCCACAAAGAATCAAAGCGGTCGCTATGACAGAGCCACGCTTTGATCTTTGTCACGTTGTCTAGTGCACACTTGTATGTGTGATTTTTGCGCAGCAACCCGTGATAAATACACCGCGTATTGCCCGCTGGTAGGTTATGGAATGACGGTACTTCGTCGTCTTCTTCCAAATTTATGATAAAGCACCCTGTCAGATTTGTCAGGTACCGTGCTTTGTCGGAGCCTCTGGTGAATATCCGGTCAGACTCTACTGCAATTTTCTTCAGAATCAGCTCGACCGTTTGCAGGGACGTATCGCCTTCAGACCATTCAATACCGTGATGGTTTTCCCGCAGCCACATATTTTGCCTCTTTATACTAAGTGGTAGGTCGTCATGAGAATAGGTCGGTTTTACTATCCAGTGACCAAAATAGGCTGAATGTACCGCGGTAACAGCCACTTCTTTCGGTGTAAAATGATTGAATTTATCCTTTAGACCCTGTATATCAATTACAACAGTCATGATTTCGTCCGGTCGTCCCAAGTTCTCGGTGAATACTGAAGATCCTGCCTGCAGAGCCTCGCGCGCTAGCCACCGAAATCTACAATTACTTGTCGAGACGCGTCAATCTCCAACACATTATCATATTCCGCATACACAATACAGTTAACCGTTGAAGATATAGCTTCTTCGAAACGGACTTCTATTCTGACGCTGCCATGTTTCACCAAATTCCAATGAGTATTACTATTAGCCGAAAGATCGGGTGTTAGATCAAATGCAAATAGACAATAACCGTTAGGGTAAGCCGCGCGTGAAATACAATTACCCTGATTGAGAAAGTGAATACCTGTACCGGAGAATAATGTGTGATATGCATCCACGTATCGTCCTCCCTCTCCAAAGTCGGGCTGCAGAGGTTTTGACGGTATCTGCACACCGTCAGCGTACAAAGAAAGATAATTGATTTTATAATTTTGAAAGTTAAAGGGATTCAGTTTGCGATCGCCATTGAAGGCTTTATTATCGACAAATCCGATAATTATACGCTTAGGAAGCTGCCCTAGTATGACATTATCGAGAGTATCACCGTGAACACCTGCATGCAATGACACAGCTTTAACCTCCACGCGAGTCATCGGATACTTAGCCGTAGATTTGGAGAGAGCCCTTGCGTGGGCTAGGAGAACACCTGGCGCTATTTTAGCGCGGCGTACAAGGAGCGATGCTTCGACAATCTTTATGCTGCAGTCTTTTGAAGAGCTCATAAGGCAGAAAGCATCGTTGGTGCGTACGAGGCGTATGCGCATCTCAACGCCATTTATCAGAAATCTCTCCTGATTAAAGATGTCGCAATGAAGGTGTCCAAGGAGATCAATCTGATTGTTGCTATTATTCATGAGATTTCTTCGGATGGTCAGCCCGCTATTACCCTCACCCACATCATCCATTCCCGCAGATGCATCGTTATACCACAGAACACTTGTGAGATGAGAAGACTTCGCGTCGTCTCCATAATTTAAGAGTGTTTCAATGTATGCTCTGTATGCGTAAGCGTTATTAGGCGGCGATACAAGTTTCTGATTCAAGAATACGTCGACCTGATTGAACATTGAATGCAGCAAATTATTAACGGGCCCGGCTTTAGGCGCATCGCCGTCTTTGGGCTTCCGAGGTGGTATTATTTCAACTCGCATACTCAGCATAGTATGGGCAAGATCGATGTACTCATCGCCCTGGCCCGGTATCACAAATTCGATAGGAGCGTTATCCGTCAGCGATGAAATTGGTTTATAGTACACCCATTGTGTCCCCTCAATTGTAGTTTGGGTCGGTGGTAGTGTGAATAGTTCAAGCTCCGACTTTAGGCACTCACACGAGTGAGCGTGTAAGAACGCCATTTTGTCCCTGATTCGGCTGACTATGCAAAAATATCGGATACAGTCCTTGGCTTCTTCCTCCTCTTTTTCCTCTCCTTACTGTCTGTCTTTGTCTCCCTTCTACGCACTGTCTTTTTCTTTCCTTTCCTCTTCTTCTTAATGCGCCCAGAGCGTTTTCTCGACGTCGACGGTTTCTTTCTTTTTTTCACACCGATGCGTCGCACACCACCACTACCAAGCGAATGCAGCAATTTGTTTATTTTAGCTGCTTTATAACCCGAACCCTGCATAAGATTATTAATTTTTTCCTCGGCCTTTCGCTTTAGATTTGTACCCGATTCACGCAGGCGCGTTTGAAAGGCCTCTCGTGGGTGCATGCCCTTATCCAGTATGTCATTGGCTACATTAACACCGGAACGTAGCGCTTCTTTGCCGATGGTTCGGGCTCCCTGTTTCAAGAGCGGTATGATACGCCGAAAGAGACCGCCGAGGAAGCTACCAATCCCGTGACCTCGCTGGTTCGGTGAACCGATGTATACGTGGCTTATGCCTCCATATCCGCTCCTTCCCAGCCCACCACCACCCGTCTGAGCGTCAAAATATGCGTCATAATATTCCATTTTAACAATGATGCTGTCAATCTATACGGTGGAAGTGTAATGTCACCGTCAGCGTTCCGTACTCGAATGGTATTGGCTCACCAAATTCATCTCTTATATCGATAGTTATCGTTTGAAAACTAGTGCGCAATAGTGGTATGAAGCGTGGCGGCGAAAAGTGCCGAATTTTTACAGACCCGTAATTGTAATTATCAGCGGCGACTGAGGGAACGACACGGAGCAGAGGTGTATGCACATCTCCCGTGATGTAGGGTTCACATATATCAGTATAAACGAAGAACATATTTGGAATACCGTTGGTTAGACCGGCGGGTCTCTGATCGATGTACTTAGTATCGCTTTGAATCACTATTCCGTGATCATGAGAAAATCCTAAAATCTTATTCAACACGTCAGAAAAATAAAAGGCATGTTCCGAATTCGTGCAGGTGTTGCAGATGCGCGACACTGTCACGTATCCATTGTGTCCACATTGAAACCTCAAGTGTCCAGCTACGTATTTTATCTCATTAATTGTTTCAAGTAATTTGTCGATACTACGGTATACACCGGGTGGTACACAAATACGGTCTTCTCTAATAAAGTCTAGTCCCGCATCAGGTTTCATAACTCTCGTTACAATGTTAATAAAATTCTGTTCGCCCTCGGGTGGTACATGTAGAATCGTCATGGGTATGTGTATTTCGGCTAAAGAAACAGCCCAACTACCGTGCAAAGTCACACACTGTGGTAAATGAGTAGTGAATCGTGTTGTCTTATTATCAGGGTAATATTCCATGCTACTATTGCTAGGTAAAACCATATAAAACTCCTCTTTCATTTTGATTGGCCTTTCTTCCTCTGTGTTTGCACTCTCGATAATTCGGGTTCGTAAAAGATACCGTCGATATCTTCGTCGTGAAGGTCACGTAAGATGTATACCACTGGCCATCGAGTGTCTGATACACGGTGTATTTTAAATAGCTCGCTGGTCCAGCCGCTCTCGTAACCTTTTGCAAAGGCCGCCTTTGCACTACTGATGCGCACAACATCGCCTACCCTGTATTTAGCAGGCCTGTGCTGCTGCTCAGGAGGTCTGTAGCGCTGCATCAGATTAGCCCGAGCGCTAGCGGCTGTGGCTAATGTCACAGAGGCAGGAGTCATTTTTATGCTGCTATGCCGCGTATGGTTGTACGCCGAGACAATATCCTGCAGAACGTCGATGTAACGTTTCTCTCTAGAGTATGTGAAATAACGCCACATTCTTTCTTTTAGTGTTCTATTAAACCGCTCCACAATAGAGGCTTTTATATCGGGGTTTCTTGCAGCTCGGAACCGAATGTTCTTCTTCTCCAAGAAAGTCTGGAATGCAGCACCTATAAACTCTTTACCTCTATCCGATTGTAAACAAATCGGTGCTCTACCGTTACTGATTTTTTGTGATAATATATGCGTAAACGCTTTAGTGACAGATGTCGCTGTCTTATCGTATAGAGGCACAACCCATGCGTATTTACTAAGAACATCTATAACTACGAGGAGATAAACATAGCCGTCGTTGTAAACTTTGATAGAGCGAAGATCTACAAGATCAGCCTCCCAAACATCGTCAATGTTTCGCACATTGTAAAAACGTCGCGGAAATCGACGCCTCACAGGTCTATGCTTTGTGTAAGCATCCTGAGACTCAAGCCACTGTAGGGTCTTCTTGGCGGAAATTTTTTTCTTCCGAGCCTCTCGCAGCAACCGAGTTGCGCCCGAAAACGATGCTTCATAGGAGGGGTTGAAGTACACTTTTTCTAATATTTTCATCTTTATAATTTAAGGCTAGCCCAAGTTACACGTCTTTTCTTGCTGTAACAACCAGAACCACTCTGCACAGCACGTGTTGCTCCTGTGCTCTTATCACTGTAGTACGGCGGTGACTGACTGCTGACATCGCTGATATCACCACCGTCACTGCTACTTGTTTGATCCTGTTGTAGTGTTGAGTTCGCCCTTGATTCCAGCCATAGTTCCTCATTCCCGACAAATTCTCGAGGTGTTTGTATCGCTTTTAAAAAAGCGGCAAAGGCTTTGCGTCCCGCAGGTTTGGAGACTTTTCTTGCACGCATAGCATCGTTCATGAGGTCGACAATATTCGAGTCTTTGATGGGTTTTCCCTCGATAGAAACGGTTCCCGCGGCGTTCCAAGAAAAATTTGGCGAACGCGCATCGTGCAAACGACGCAGCAGAAGCTTCGCTTTGGGTCGAAATTTTTGCGGTACACTTTCAATTATAATGGAGTCGTTCATACGTGTAGAGATTTCGCTTTTTTTATCAGCACCCTCCAATGGGGCTGCGCCTTCTTTTTTCAGGAGTTCAAGTTGCTGATGGGTTCGTTCACTATCGACAAAATGAAGATAGCGCTGAAGCACAGCCAAATATGCCGCCCACTTTTCTCTCTCATCCTTGTATTTATTAGAATTCAAAATTTCATTCATTTCGGTGTCCAATCTGCTCAAGGTAGCACTAATAGTCTGCGCCTCCTGCGATGGTGGTGTACCCGCAGCAAAAGCTTGTTGTCGATGACTCGAGGTGTTCAACTGTAATAGATTCTCCTCGGGTACTAGCACCATTTTCCTTGCATGCTCCATTATCAGCCGCCAATCAAATTTGACAGGACGGTGCCTAGTATTGGTGCGAGCAAAAGGGGCAAGAATCCGCCGCTCTGTATAACAAACCGTTTCTTACTCTTCCAACTGCCTTTTCTCGCTGCTAAGCGCCGAAGAACAGGCGCGTGCCTACGTAGTTTTTTCTTCTGAGCAGGCTTCAGAGGCACGTTACCCTGAAGAATGTTCAGAGCACACTCGCAAATACAACGGATTATACGGGGATCTGCTTTACGCAAAAAGGCTTCCCGCTGCTCTTTACTGAAATGCTGAAGGGCTTGCAATATTGCAGCGTACTTCTTGCAGAGCGGTGATCCGCTGCGTGCCATTACAAGAAATTGACTGATAATTATTTGGGCGAATCACTCCTTTTCACCTTTTTTCCACGACAAGTATCCCCGAGTCTTCAGTGGCGCGTTGTTACGTAGGATGTACAATGCGCAATCGACAAGACATTGAATGACACTTGAAGTCTGTTTGCGCTGCTCCTTGTCGGAATACCGAAGGGCTTGCGTTATCGCAACGTTCTTTTTGTAGCGAGCCGATCCGTTGTCCGTCATTATAAACGCAGAACTGGTAATTCTCCGGACGTGTAGTTGCTTTTTAATTTCTTTCGTGGTACGTACACAAAATGCTGGGGGTCATCGGGAAAGATGCAGGTGCGAAATCTACAATTATCCGGTGTCGCTTGTTTCAAATCTAGTAACAAATATCCGTGTGGTTTAGACGTTGCGTCGTGATAAACCTCTTGCAAAAAGCGCGGATTTTCAGGATATATCTGACGCGCTAAATGCTGTATTTGAGCGCGATCACGAGGATTTTTAAAAACAACTATATAATTAGCATTCAGCGAGATATCCCGTTGCCCGTTACCCTGATGAAATAAGTTTTGCGTTATAAAAATCACACTTAAATTTTTATGATGACTGCCTTTAGTAAATAGATCGACAACACTGTTATTCGAGGCCTCCCTCATTAAGTCGTCGATAATTATGAGTTTAGCGCGTGGATCGCTCGCATAATCTGCACTTTGCGGTAATCCCTCATGAAATTCTATCGATGTTCCATACTCCGTGTATGCAGATTGCCATTCGGAATAATAGAAAATAATTCTCTCGAACGGTTCACTGTTCATTTGCGAAATAAACTTTAGAAACTTTTTCACAAAATATGTTTTACCGCAGCCTGTTGGACCACAAATCATTGAGGTCCAAGGATGTTTCCACCGCGTATCCATCTTAGGGAGTGAGTAAAATACTCTTGTTACGGACGGTGATAAAGGAATTGGTCAGGCACCCATTTCATAGTATATTTTTTTTACAGTATATTTTACAGTATATGGCGGTTTACAGTATATGGCGGTAATTTATCGCTAATCTTTATAGCCATAAGGCAACGACCCGTATACACCAGCGGGTCTTCGCTTGATGCTAGACGGTTTACACGACTTCGTTTCGGGCTTCGTGACAACGTGATGAAACGCCGTGCGTCTAATTGCCTTGTAGTGTAACACAATCGGCTCCTCTCTTTCGCCAAGTATAAATGATCGTATTGATTGGTAATTGATTAACGCACTGTTTGCAAAATTGAGTGATATTCCCTTTACCTTGCAGACTTCGCTTTCCGATCCGTCGGGAGCACGCACTATAAACGAATAAAATTTTGGCCCGCCCGAAACAAAAGTTGTAATATAGCTACCCTCGCTCAGCTCGTTAGTAAGATCTCCTAATAGCTGACCTATTGGCGGCTCATACTCACGCGGATCGTTCTTGGTCACGTAAATAACAGAGTCCGTGTCGCAGTACAGAGCACGGGTATTTAGCGGTTCGAGATAGCTATACAATTTCAAGCGTGCCTGAGCTGTGGTATAGGCCGCAATGACGGCGCTTGCTATACCTGATGGTGTTACAGAGTCATCGGTGCTTATATAATTGACATACAGTATTTTATGATTTACAGGCAAAATACCGGTGATCTCGTGCTCGGGACTACTCAGCAACTCCATGAGCTGTTTGCGCGTCGAAACTATCGCTGTTTGTGGCAGGTTTTCACGCTGACCAAATTTACCCCAGAATGAATTGAGGCATAGTTTAGCTACGGAGCGTAAACCAGGGTTTTTTTCTATTGCTGTGCGATTTAGTTTAATGCCCTCAGACTGCTCAAAGGCTGTGATATATTGATCTTGCGCTGCCTCGTCTCCCAAACATTTTTCAGGCCAGCCGCTGGCCTCCTGCTTGATTTTCAAAAAAGTATTTATGTATTCGGTAAAATGGCCACCCTGCTGTGTATCCCGATTAAGCTGTGTTATCTCATATTGCCAAATTTCGTTTACGCGTATCACCCTGTATCCGCACGAGACAGCTTTTCGCACCTCATCCACTACCCACGTACCGTCGAACACGCGCTCACTAGGATCTTCGTGCGTGCATGCTTCATGATTCATAATTTCACAACAACTACGACACAGAGCAAAGAGCAGTCGCTGGTGCATGCGTACAGGTAGCACAGGGTGATACAGATCACGCGGCGGTAATACCGTGCATTTAACGAGGCCCTCAATCCGTGAAAGATCGGTATTATCAGGGCCTGTCAATTCCATACACTCGTCGCCGACATACACTCTCGGGTGGCCTACAGGATACTTTCCAAACTTACAGATGTATGGATACAGAGAGCAAACATCGACGTATCGTATTTGCTCTGTATCCTTTACATCGTAGAGCGTAACCATGTTTTCTGTACGGCCACCAAAGAAAGCGTCGCGCGGATTGAGAGGCTCTGATGTGACTAGCGAATGGTTTTCAATGACTGCACGCATTTCTGTGTCGGCTTTTAACATACGGTCATACTCGCACTCCCATATTTCTGTTAACTCATAGCCGCTGTTTCTGATTCTATTAGCTATAGCGATGGTTCTCTCGAGACGCTCGTTCATCGGTATACCGCCGCACTCTCCAGCTCTGTTCATGAGAAAGCAGCGCGAACACCCGTGCCAGTAACAGCCGTGAAATTGTAATACGTGTGTTGCGTCAGGGGTTTCATAGTAACCGTCAACCAGCAGGTTTTGAGGTAATTTAAACTCGCGCGATCGGCCTGCATGAATAATGCGCTGACCGAGAGAATGCTCCATCCACACGAGCCACGAGACCGCTTTTTTCGACTGATTATGCGCCCATCTATATCCACCCGCTGGTATAACGCCAATCGTCTCGGGTTTCAGAAAATTTTTACGAAAAACCTGAAAGCACGCTGATGCTATTGTCGTGCTCTCGTCAAAGGGGCAAACGTTGCCAATGGTCATGAACATTTTGCGGAAAACCACGCATGCTTGTCTCAGTATCGTGACATCGGTCGTGCAGTACTCTACAATCTCTTTTGCAAAATCGAATACATAATTGGCGGCTGTCGTCTCGCTGTACCAGGCATATAATTTTTCTCGCTCAGCCGTTCGCATCGTTTCAGGACTATAATATTCTATAGGTGGTAGAGGGCCGACATAATTTTGATTTTCGGGTGTGTTGAACAAATGTGGGAAAGTCCCTTTAGCAGTGGCACCCTGCAGGCCGAAGGCCTTTGGTAGAGCACTTAGAGGCATATGAAAGTAGTGTAGGCTATCGAGAAACACGATCTTCCCGATACGCATGGTGATAATCTTTGTGCCGTTCATTATTAGCGTCGGTAACTGTGTTTTTTTCTCGTTAATCAGGTATCGTAAGACGAACTGGGCATCAAAACCTCCTGCGTTATGTGCAATTAAGATTGTTTTCGCATATTTTTCGGCATTTTGCATCGCTAATTCCACGAGCTGACTTACGGGATTATGTCTGAATACAAACTCGTGGGGCCCACAATTTTCACAGGGTTCAGCGATAGAATCGTTGTCGCAGCAAAGAGTGCAAACTCGCTGAGCTACGCAAAGATTCGGCTCATGTACGAATGTAGTCGCGTCTCCGTTTACAGGCGTACACTGTTGCGTTTCGAAGTCATAAAAAATAAAGAGATTTGTTTTTTTTAGATCTTTTATGCGTATCGGTGTCACGAAGCACAGATGATTGAACGGTTGAACAGATTTACATATTTTACAGAATCCTACGCCGCATTTGTGTTTCTTTTTCTCTTCCAAAGGTCGTACCGCTTGAAAACAGTTACGACAGCGTCTCAGAACTTTACAAACGTTGACTGTCTTACGATAATACTTTCTATCGATCGTATGATTTCGAAAACACTCTGCTCCAAAAAAATCGCGATTACATGTCGTGCAATTGAGAGCGTTGTTTAAGGTCTGGTTGCACGGAGGCGATACCCAGCATCGCGGACATTTTTTTTTTGAACATCTGTGCTCTGCTCGCCGATATAGAGCGTTACAACTCGTGCAAAAATTTGAACTGCCTACAGCGCCCATGAGATTTAAAATCGGCTCAAAATGGTGCGAACGTTCGCTATACAGAATATACAGAGTGTGTCGAATCGTGCCTACTGTATCCAAAACTTGTTGTGTGCCATCGAACAGCGCTTTTTTCCTACGAGTCCCTAAGCTCAAGAACTCAAAAACCACGATCGCGATGCCGTCTCGAGCCAAATAATCCTGATAGCTCGCAACCTCACGCACACCGCAACCCGCCCTCGGCACACGCACATTTGCGGCTGTCGTAAGCTCAAGCGCTGCATTCTTTTGTAATAATCCTCTGGGTTGTCTTATACGGTGCCAATTAGTGTCGAGCGCACCAGTTCGTATTTCTCCTCGTTCAGCGTACGCCCGGGCTGTGACCAATGAGCGCGGTAAACATAAATTATCGTCGTTTCGAATCGATAGAATGGATCGTTTTGCGATGCCCTCATACGTAAGTTTTTTCCGACCCCTACCCTCTACACCCTTGACGATACACGTTTTTATATTACACTCGTCGTCAATATTTAAAGAAGTGGCACTTTGAGCAACACTGCTTATCAACTGCCATATATCTTGAAAAGTGAGATCGCGTACCGGTCGAAAAGAAACCCATACGGGACCGTGCGCTAGACCGCTCGCGGTAAACGAGATACCCGCATAATCACTACCCTCGCAGGAGCTGGTGATATGCGTCAGGAGATCGCGGAACGCCCCTTCTAGCCACTCTATAACACTATTAAAACTGGCCGGTGGTTGACGAACGCGCATCGTCGTCTCACGTCCGCGGAGCTTGAAGCGTTTAAAATAACGCACGGCGTCTTGAATAATTTCGAATCGATCTCCTGGTGGCCTGATGTCTCCGAATGACTCATTCCTAGCAGCGTTACGCGGCCGGCCCGAACCCTCTTGTACTTCTGCAAACGAAATTATATACTATCATTTAGAATTCATTGATACAGTAGAATAAATGTAAATTATCAGTACCTTATAATCCTAGAAACCCAGACCTGCACGTTATAGGCGATCTACATGATAAAATGTAATGAATACAAATTATTCTATAATTTATTATTTCTACAAGTGGGCGCAAATATTTACCTGCGAGACCCAAGAGCTGTTGAACCCAGCGGTAGTCTTTTTCCGGCTTCTCTGCTTCATAACCGACAGAAAATTCCCATGGTTGGCGTTCCTGGAGGTCGAATGTCTCAGGGCTGCACAAACCGTGTGGTCCTGGTATAAGCTCCTTGACCTTAGATGGTCCTGCTACAGGTTCACGTTCATTGGGCTGCTCTTCTTCCGCAGTTCCTTGAGAAGCTGAAAAAATGTCGCTGTTGAAACAATTTGCTTTCTCTTTTACTTTAGAATACTTACAATTTCTGGAATGTTGGACGGCCTGATTCTCTTCTTCTTCTTCCACAATCCGTGTTTGCTCTATGAGGTCTGCTTCTTCATCACTCGTTGCATCCAAGAGGCGATAACCTATACAATAAATGAAAAGGGTCAACTTCATGGCACGCTCAAACGATATTATCGAATTTTTTTCTCCTGGATTAGCTTAAGTTACCCCTTACAACGCTAACATTTTTGTCAGTTTTCGCGTATCTCTCACCGTTCTCGAGATATTTAATAATTTCGCTTTAAGGGGGTGGTTTCAAGATTTTTATTGGCGGATCGGATAGGCTATCCCCTGCTATGTACCACCAACGGGGGTGACCAAAATTTTGTCCGTTTTCGCCTATCTCTCACCGTTCTCGAGATATTTAACAATTTCACTTTAAGGGTAACTTCAATAATCATTATGGGGGTGATTTTATTGGTGCATCGGGTCCGTCCGTCTGACCACGCACCCCCCTGTGCAACCCCCCAAAATTTTGGCCGTTTTCGCCTATCTCGCACCGTTCTCGAGATATTTAACAATTTCACTTTAAGGGTAACTTCAATCATCATTATGGGGGTGATTTTATTGGCGCATCGGGTTCGAGCGTCCGACTACGCACCCCCCTGTGCAACCCCCCAAAATTTTGGCCGTTTTCGCCTATCTCGCACCGTTCTCGAGATATTTGACAATTTCACCTTAAGAGGCAGCTTCACCGTACGCTGCTAATACGGCTGTCGTATATTACTAACTGACGCCCAAACCGCATGGCCGCACGGTGAAGCTGCCTCTTAAGGATAAATTGTCAAATATCTCAAGAATCGGTCAGCTTCACCGTGCTCACTAATAAGGCTATCGTAGGTTGCTAAGAGGCGGTCAAACCGAGCGGCCGCACGGTGAAGCTGCCTCTTAAGGATAAATTGTCAAATATCTCGAGAATCGGTCAGCTTCACCGTGCTCTCTAATAAGGCTATCGTAGGTTGCTAAGAGGCGGTCAAACCGAGCGGCCGCACGGTGAAGCTGCCTCTTAAGGATAAATTGTCAAATATCTCGAGAATCGGTCAGCTTCACCGTGCTCTCTAACGAGGCTGTCGCAGGCTACTAAGAGGCGGTCAAACTGAGCGGTCGCACGGTGAAGCTGCCTCTTAAGGATAAATCGCCAAATATCTCGAGAACGGTGAGAGATACGTGAAAACGGACGAATTTTGGGGGGTTACACAGGGGGGTGTGCAGTCGGGCAATCGATCGCGATCCACCAATAAAAACACCCCAATAACGATGCTTGATGCAACCCCTTAAAGTGAAATTATCAAATATCTCGGAAACGGTGAGAGATAGGCGAAAACGGACAACGTTTTGGGCACCCCCTGCGGGGGTGTGAAGCGGGGGTGGCTTAACCATATCCACTAATAAAAGTCATGAAACAAGCCCCCCTTAAAGTGAAATTGCTAAATATCTCGAGAACGTCGAGAGATACGCGATTTTTTTTTTTTTTTTTTTTTTTTTTTTAAGCGTCTAAGGGAACTCTTGAGTAATTGGAGAGAGGCCGGTCCTATAAATGATAAGGGCTAAATAATAATTAATAAATATTACTTACTTCTGATTTCTTTGTCTATGCCGCGGACGCATGCGACTTTTTCAAGGCCTCTTCGTTGTAATTCTTCGAACACGCATGTTAAAACCCTCTGACCGTTCAGCAACCCTCTGTTGTATGCGGTCGCGATAGCCCTTAAGGGCGCCCACCATACAACATATTTTAAGCACTTTTCGAGTTTTTGACCCGTTAAGTGTTTCAATTTTGCACACCATTTTTCAGTACAGTGTCGACGAATCTGTGCACTGCACGGTTTTGTAAATTTCAATAAAATTCGGATACTCTCGCGAAGGGTGTGGTCCGTCATTATTGCACGATAAAAAGATAACGCATCGATGCCTGACTAAATCACGACTGACCGCTCCTCGCAATTTTAGATGCATATAAAACCCGATATGTTATTATGTCTCTGGACACGCGCGTAAACTTTATCCTACCGCTTTGTTCTCAACTACTGTTTACTCAGCAAATCATTTGGTTGCGCGAAAAAATCGTGAGGCGCGGTGCTGTCAGTATTTCATCAGATCTCGTGCCGATAAAATTAAAACGGAAACCCTTAAAAAATGGCTTACGAATTTACCGTGTGCAGTGAATCCTCGTACGGCGATGAAGCTGATAGTGAGAAAAAAGCGTACGAAATTTTCGAGTGTATCAAATACGAGAGCTGGGTCGACGATGGTGGTTTTGGTGACGCAGAGGAAGAGCCATGGTATTATAATGGTGTGACAATAGAGTATGGTATACGCGTAAAAGACGTTAATGCGCCTCCAAGATTATCGCCGCGCGTTTCATGGACGCTGCGTGTGGCGGCCGATGGTAGTGAGGAAATTCGGTGGTCGGCAAGCTCATTGCAATACTTAGCCCTTGCGACGGTATTAAATAATATGACTCGTTACAGCAGGGAGGATTGGGCTATGCTCCGTCACCTGTTGGGTAAAATTGATACCCATAATAAAAAAATTTCGCTCGATGCTGTGGACATGAGTTACGTTCTGATTCCACAGTTGTGCAAATTTGTGCATTGGTCTTGCCCGTCGGGTAATGGGCAAGACCCTCGTAATATAAATATATGGTTACGCGAACCTCTCGAGTACATAGCGAACTCTCTGGTGGCATATCATTCGCGTCATCGGGATTTGCGCGTGTATGACACCCGCACCGGTACATCACGCGTGCCGGAAATTTGGCGTTGCTGGAACACAACGACATTATCTCCGAATTACTACCACTACACGTGTAAACAGACACGCTGGTGGTTTGACATGCGGGGCCCGTATTACGTGGACGTAGATCGTCCATGTAAAAGACGAAGACGCGGCGATCCGAGTCTGTGCTTTGACCCTGAGGAGTCAGCAGACTCGGAAGAAGAAGACAGAGCCGCATATGATTATCGGTACATTTAAACGCAATATAAATATAAATATAAATATAAATATAAATATAAATATAAATATAAATATAAATATAAATATAAATATAAATATAAATATAAATATAAATATAAATATAAATATAAATATAAATATAAATATAAATATAAATATTAATATAAATATAAATATAAATATAAATATAAATATAAATATAAATATAAATATAAATATAAATATAAATGTGCATATCTGTGACAGTCTCCAGATTTTGCAGAATCAGCACGAGACTGGGCGGCGGCTATGATCTCATAAGAGAGGCCGTCAGTACACAGTGGGATCGTGCCGGCGACACATCGCTCTGTAAAAAGTGAATCGAAATGTGTTATAATCGTGCTCCGATCGAGGAGGTGTCTGCCGTACCCCTTTCGGGGCCTTTGGAGCAGGAGCCCGAGGAGGAACGGCGTCCACGTCCGGCACGGAACAATATCCGTAAGTTTTATTTATTTTATTTATTTTATTTATTTTATTTATTTTATTTATTTTATTTATTTTATTTATTTTATTTATTTTATTTATTTTATTTATTTTATTTATTTTATTTATTTTATTTATTTTATTTATTTTATTTATTTTATTTATTTTATTTATTTTATTTATTTTATTTATTTTATTTATTTTATTTATTTTATTTATTTTTCAGAACGCGTGAGATACGCGGGAGAGGAGGAGGAGAGGACGCATCGACGTCGCCGGCGGCTGCGCTACGCTGATTATGTCAGCGTGCAGTCGCCGGCTGTCACCACTGAATACGTCATGTGGGAGCGGGATGGGCAGGAGCCGCTCCGCGTCCCTGTCTTCGATGACCGTCGCTGGGTGCATCGAGGTGAAAATGAAGACCAGCCCACTAGATAGACGGTAGGTTATATAATAATAATTTTTTGTTATGATAATAATATGATAATAATTTTTTTGTTTTACAGGTTTTACAACTTCAACGCGCACGGGAGCAGCGAAGAACTTTAAAAATATAAATATAAAAATATTATAAATCATAATTACAAATATAAATAAATAAAAAAATAAATTAAATAAAATTTTTATTTCTTCCGGGGTGCACTGTGGTGACTTCCGCACACGCTCCCGTCCCCCCTCTCTATCACACGCACCTCCGGGCGCGGTCCGACCGGGCGCGGTCCGACCGGGCCCGAGGAGTGGGGATAGGAGTGGGGATGGGAGTGGGGGGTCTCCATAGTGCACCCCTTACTACTGACGCGAAAGATCGATGAGCCTGACAACATGGAATCGTCCCAGTTCTGGCGGAGAAAAACAACGGTCAAAACAGGGAGGCCCGCATATAACACGCGTTCAACATTGAAAAAATTGGTATCTGCAGGAAGTAATGCTACTCCCGTAGGATGCCACGATACGACCAACGGAAAGACTCTTCGATACAATACCAATAGGGCTATAGCTAATAAGGACTATTACTTCATCCCGCGTGCTCCAAGAGACTACTGTGTTGGTATCGTACCTAAAAGCTTGACCGATCCGCATTCCTATCGCTACCTTTGGGGAGAGGACTATGTTACGTTGTACGGGAAACGGTGGATCTCCAACATAGTTATCGCATAGCTTTAACTATGCGTTGTTCGATACTGTGCACAGCTATCTTTTCGCATATCTGGTCTGTGAAGTTTCCGACAAAATTATTGGCAAAGGCGAGCTAACAGACATGTGCGAAGAGTTCAGAGTCAAGTGCATCAATAAATGGACGGGTAAAAGGCGAATCTTGTTGCCTTTAAACGTGACCGGAAACCATTTTACTCTGCTGTATGTTGATTTGGACACGAAGGTCATGTATCTTCTAGATTCCGAACCAGTAACAGGTAAACGCTTCCACTCAAACTGTCATAAGAACTTCGTTAAAATGTGGAAATTCCTTTTCGGTGATGAGGGTAACTTCAGCAAAGGATCCTACGCATATCCGTATAAAGCCGATGGATACAATTGCGGGATTTTCGTTATTCATTATATAAGAGATTCTAAAAAATGGAACACTACAGATCGGACCAGTAAAGTGTAAACATCTCCGTGTTAAGTTGCAGAGCGATTGTGTAGTCAAGTCTGTCGACGTACAAGAACACTGTTTGCGTTGCGGCGGTGGCGAAACTCATAGAAACGAGACATGGGTTGCTTGCAGTTCTTGTCAGAGATGGACTCATTTCGTTTGCTTGAGGCATTTGAATAAATCCGAGGAAGAAATACGCGATAGCTTCTTCATCTATTCGTGCGATCTATGTTCGTATTGGGTGAATTGTTGATTCTGATCGAAAAATAACGTTTTAATAACCTGATTTAAGTATGATCGCTTAATAACATAATTTCATCATGCTCATTGCGTTGTTGAAAAACTGAACTACACAATATCGTGAAATTGAATGAAATTGAAAACTACGTAATTTTTTTTTTATTTTCTCGTTAGTGATGTTCGTTTCATGGCCGTATAATTGAAGTGAATTTGATTCTACTAAGAATTTACAAAACAAGAAGTAACCAAAATTCGAATATTGTGGTTTGGAGTCACGAAATACGACGGAATTGACGTACCGCCGGGTCCACAAATTTGAATGGCTTCACCATGAAAGCTGTACTTAGATATTAATCTATTTTTGATGATGCTCATTGTTTGAAAATTTATTTAAAAATAACAGGGCTAAAAAATTTACCTGATCAATTTGGAAAAATAAAATCATTCGTTTGTAGAAAATCGAAAACGGAATAAAAAAGTCCTTGGACGTTTTCGTCCTCGGTCAATTCTTAAAGCGCCATTGGCTGCCAAATAATAAAATGGGCGAAAAAAAATTCTGGATCAACTTGAAAAAAAAAAAAGATATATCCGTTTGTAGGAAATCAAAAATGACCGGCCGTACAAGCTCAAATTTCACACACAGCATGTGTTGTTAATAGTCAATGTTTTTTCAAAATTTTATTTAAAAAATGTTCAGTTGTTTTTTTTTGCATACAATTTTTTATTTTTCAAAAATGTACATGCACACTCTAGCTCTTACCATTTGTATAGCTATCTAGCTAAATATGCATACACATATGGAATATGATCAAACCCACACGGAAAAAAATTCTTGGTTGGGTCACCTAACTATTTATTAGTTGGGTATAAATGGGTTACAATAACTATCTGTTTCGTTACAGTAACGACTTAGGTTTAGTTGAATCTACCATTAACAGTTAGTTAACGCGAATAGTGAACACAACTAACACGATTAGTTTGTCTAACTACTAACATAGTATTCAGGATAGGCAGCGAATTTTATAGGCACCCTAACCAACTATAGTTGTTAGTGCGACCACGCTCGGCGCGCGTGTCAGACAACCAACTGAAATGGTTGCAGCAACGAACTGCAGTTGCTGCGAACCCAGACATCACACCGTTATATATGCAAGTCAGTTGATATGTTAATAATGTCGGAAATTGTGAAGGCGTACGAGAGACGAACGGGCTTAATTACTTACTTAATTAATGACCGGATATTCACTTATTGACAGGTAGAGATGGAGCAGATTCGAAAAATAGCAGATTTAAGGCTACACTTAAAAAAAAATATGTTCATAACCTACCAATTCCCTTACAGAATCATCCGTATAACTAATTCGTACGATAATGTTCAAGCAGCCGTGAATGTCATGTACAAGGTTAAAAAATATATGTTTCAAGATACGTGTAGCAGAGTGAGTAAGATCGTGGACTACAAATCGCAGGGTCGCAGGTTCGAATCCTCATTATCGACCAAATTATTTATTCCGAGGTTTCAATGGTACGAAGGTAAAAAAACGACAATAAAGCAATTTCGGGTGATAAAAAAGCATTTATGCGGTCGTGCAGATCAATATTTTGTATTAATTGTCTATTAATATTTTTGGTAACCTGTGCTGTTGGTTCAACCAAGTCGCTTGGTTGTATCACGCCAGTAAATTATTGAAGCAGGCAAGTAAATGGCTAATCCAACAATTTCCCTAGCAATTAGCCCAGCTAACAAATTACTTGGTCTAGCGAATAGCATATCAACCAACTTAAAATCGTTAACTCAACCAATTTATCGACTGGCGCTCAGAGCACTAAGACAATTGGTTGGGTTAGCTATTTTTTTTGTTAGCCCAACTAATCCGTTTTTTCCGTGTAGGCACTTGTGCAATCGTGCAATGATCCCTATTCAATTTATAGAGAATCGATCGACGCTTTTAAGTTTCGTCATTTTGAATTTTTGGAATATCATAAAAAATGTGTAGTTTCTTTTAGACACAATTTCCCAGAGACGACTAATGAAAAAAAGTTTATCGGGATTTTTTATATTTTCAAACAACGATTTCTTTGCTTTGCGATGTCATGACGGAAATACCCATGTGCCTACACGGAAAAAACGGATTAGTTGGGCTAACAAAAAAAATAGCTAACCCAACCAATTGTCTTAGTGCTCTGAGCGCCAGTCGATAAATTGGTTGAGTTAACGATTTTAAGTTGGTTGATATACTATTCGCTAGACCAAGTAATTTGTTAGCTCGGCTAATTGCTAGGGAAATTGTTGGATTAGCCATTTACTTGCCTGCTTCAATAATTTACTGGCGTGATACAACCAAGCGACTTGGTTGAACCAACAGCACAGGTTACCAAAAATATGAATAGACAATTAATACAAAATATTGATCTGCACGACCGCATAAATGCTTTTTTATCACCCGAAATTGCTTTATTGTCGTTTTTTTACCTTCGTACCATTGAAACCTCGGAATAAATAATTTGGTCGATAATGAGGATTCGAACCTGCGACCCTGCGATTTGTAGTCCACGATCTTACTCACTCTGCTACACGTATCTTGAAACATATATTTTTTAACCTTGTACATGACATTCACGGCTGCTTGAACATTATCGTACGAATTAGTTATACGGATGATTCTGTAAGGGAATTGGTAGATTATGAACATCTTTTTTTTTTAAGTGTAGCCTTAAATCTGCTATTTTTCGAATCTGCTCCATCTCTACCTGTCAATAAGTGAATATCCGGTCATTAATTAAGTAAGTAATTAAGCCCGTTCGTCTCTCGTACGCCTTCACAATTTCCGACATTATTAACATATCAACTGACTTGCATATATAACGGTGTGATGTCTGGGTTCGCAGCAACTGCAGTTCGTTGCTGCAACCATTTCAGTTGGTTGTCTGACACGCGCGCCGAGCGTGGTCGCACTAACAACTATAGTTGGTTAGGGTGCCTATAAAATTCGCTGCCTATCCTGAATACTATGTTAGTAGTTAGACTAACTAATCGTGTTAGTTGTGTTCACTATTCGGGTTAACTAACTGTTAATGGTAGATTCAACTAAACCTAAGTCGTTACTGTAACGAAACAGATAGTTATTGTAACCCATTTATACCCAACTAATAAATAGTTAGGTGACCCAACCAAGCATTTTTTTCCGTGCGCATATGCTTTAAATCCTACAGAAACATAATAAGAACAATAACGCTTCGGCGTGCACTCGAATATCGCTTGAAAACGTACAAGAAACGAAGAAAATCGAATATTGGTAATCGTCCTAAAACCCAATATGGGCGCTCAAATGTTATCAGCATTTGTTTTGTACGACATTAAATATTCTGGGACTTACATACGTCAAACGAGAGTGCACACCGAATCGTTGAGGTTCTACGAATATTCTAAAATCGTCGGAAAGTCGATTACACAAAAGATAATTACGTGAAGTGTAAACTGCGTTCACGTAGACTATTCACGTATGACCGGTGATCAGAGCCGATGAACGCCGCACGAATGTAGCGTAGAACACGATGCAGAGTCACCTGTGCGTCAATCGTGACACTACGTTCATTCACTTTCGTATACTATAATATTCGGTTTTCTTAATTCCTTGTAAGTTGTCAATAAAAATTCGACTGCGCACCGAAGCGTTTATGTCAATATCATAATCCTGCATGATTTGACGCATATGTGTAGCATATCAACAACGCTAAGTCGGAACTGAAAAATTGTCTAGGTCCGTCGGTAAAGCAGGTAAAGCAAGTTAAAAAAAGAAAAAAACAGCTCCAGCAGCCCCTTAATATGATTTTATTATTTTATTATCCAATATTTATAGATTTTTTACGTATGTACGTAAGTATGTATTACAGTATTGTGCTGGCAATACAGATTTGGCGAATGATTATACGACACTTTGATAACTCGAATGATAACTCAACCAGACGTCGATGTAACACTCTAAAATGTCTACTATTGCATGCGCTCTCGTTTGTTTCGAACGAGGTTCCTCGGTCTCCGATTACGAAGCTTTGTCGGCATCTCGAATGGTCGCAATCCCGAGACGAGAGTCTTTGGTTTCGAATCTCGTTACGTCTAGTCCACGGGTTGTTTATAAGCGTTGGCTGAGACAAACAGGCGATTGTAGTATCTCCACTGGCACGTCGATAAGAGACCTACAGCCACACGGAAAGAAGAAGCAGCAGACGCACAGTGCATGACTGAATAAGTTAATGTGTTGAGAGTACGACCAGATAAGTTAATGCGTTGGAAGTCCGGCCAAAGTGTGAAAAGTCAGTACGTAGCATTTCACGCTTTTAACTGCGAACATTTTCCTATTCGGATGGCGCTGTGCGTCACACGTGGGGATATTCACAGCTACTAGATCAAATGGGAAGAGTATTTCAGTCTTTCGACCTTGCCGTCGCATCACCTTTTTGTCATGTTTATCGAAGGGAGGGTTTTGACCGCTGGTAACAAAACGGAAAGTGTATTTCGTCTTCTCGGGGAGAAGCTAAAAGGACTGTAAGAAAGTTGCGTCCTTAACTTATGTAATCGTATTTTATTAATTTATTTGGTTGTTCCTGTAGTATCTCCAGCGCAGCATAAACACGATCTGCCATTAGTCAGTTCAACGAAATCGCTGCGGAATTAACGCTGAGCAGCCCGTGCATTTTACTAGTGAATTATCTGGGTCGTTTCGTCATAATTACGGCTAATTTCGTCATGTATTTTTATCATTCATTTGGGACAAGACAGATGAACGTATCAGTTCGCTGGGAGGTTCGTTCGTTAGTCAGTCATTCGACCGTGCATAACCGAAAACCACAGCGAAGATGGATCCCAGCGTGCTGATCGTCGCTACTATAGTCGCTGTGATTCTCTACACTGTCGGTGATAGACTTTTTCAATTTTACTCGTTTCGTAAGCGTGTAAATAAAATACCCGGACCCGTGTATGCAATACCATTTTTTGGCATGATGTATGATATCATGACGAAACCAAAGGAAGGCAAGTAACTATCATTTATAATTTCGTTGAATCGTCTGTTTGTTTGAAAATAGTATATTATGCCACAAGGGAGGAAAGTGCATGTTTTCACCGTGTGTAAAGTTTCATGCCCGAGCGAAGCGAGGGCAGAAATTCACACTAGGTGAAAATGCACTTCCTCCCTTGTCGCATACGATATTTTTTTCCCGACTTCGTTAAAATAACCACATTTCTTGCGTCGCAAAATCGTGATATTCGCCAATGACCATTACTCCCCGGGAGTAATAGCGCTTGCAGAGGGAGTAATGAGTCCTATTACTCCCTAGGGAGTAATGGAACTGTACTGCGCATGCGCACAGGTTAGTAATGATCATCGGTCAAAAATAGGCCATTTTCCGCCCGTATTGCACGCAAGAAATGTGGCTATTTTAGCGAAGGCGGGAAAAAATATATTTTATAATGCGTCCACGGTCTGGTAACTAGAAATTTCCCCACAGATCGTCTTGAGTGGATTAAAGGTATAGCCGATCAGTACAAAGATGGATTTATCCGAACTTGGATAACTTGGACAGCAATGGTCCACATCCATAAACCAGAGCATATCGAGGTGAAGCCTCGATAGTCCAATGTCAAAACAGATATTCTAATGTCGTGAAACTTAATTGCGTCGACTCTGTTGTCTTTTTTTTATGACCGGCACTTTCGTAATTGATATATTTAATCGTTCAGGTAATATTGCGCAGCTACACACAAATTACGAAGTCTAAGGTATATGAATATCTGCACCCCTGGTTGGGGCGGGGTCTAGTAACATCGACCGGTACGTCTGGTTCATAGAATTGCTTCTATCGCCTCCCAGACATTTCGTACCAAATTTCTATAAAATATCAGAAAATTGGTATGAAACACTTGATTAAGCAAATTAAATTTTTTTTTATTTCAGGTAATCAATGGTTCCGCGACCGAAAGTTACTTACACCGGCTTTTCATTTCAGTATACTCGAAAATTTTTCCCAAGTGATGATCGATAAAGCAGCGATACTTAACGGTTGTATCGAGCGTGAGATAAAAATTCACGGCGACAAACCGTTCGATGTATTTGTGTTGGGTGGAAAATGTGCCCTAGACATCATATGCGGTAATTTCCTCGAATCTGACCGAGTTATTACGCGGTGCACTGCTTAATGCTCGTTTATTATTTGTCCATGTGTCACATTTAGAAACAGCAATGGATACGAATATTAATGCTCAGGAGGCCACCGAGAGCGAGTATATACGCGCCATTGCCGCGTGAGTGCCAAAACGAAAGGAAAAAAAAGATATCGAAAGCATTATATAATTTTTTATTGTTTTTTGTTGTATATTCAGCATTACTACGGGTGCGATGAATCGATTTTTTCGGCCTTGGTTGACGGTGGATTGGATCTTCTACAGGACTGTCCTTGGTAAATCATTCAAGGCAGCGGTCGATATAGCTCAAGATCTTTGCACTCGTGTAAGTTATACTATCTTGTAGTTTGAAATTGCACATATTTTGGATCCCCAACAATAAGTGTGAAATATACTCTGCAAACAATATGGTGTATTGAAATGCGTCGGAATGCCTACATTTAAGGAGGGTCGAGCGCGAGACTCGGAGGGGATAGGCTCGGTGGCGCGCATGGTGTGGGGCAGGTCGTGTGCGAGTGAGAGTTCCGCTATGCGGCCTCTCACTCGCACGTGCCAAGCGTGCCGAGATAAAGCCGTAAAGTTCCATGTAATTGCTTATCGTTAACTAACGGTGAAGAACAAGTATCTACATTTTTATACAGAGCGTCCTGACAATATTCTTTACAGTTTTCAATAATTTGTTTGCAACGTTTCCGCATGAAACTACCCTAGAAACATTAAAATCCATCGCTTATTTTCAATCTGCCATAAGAATCAATGTTAAATGGTTCAAATAGAAAAAAAATATTTCTCGAAAACGGTGAAGACGAATGCATTCAAACTTTGCAGTTACACTTAGACCGTTCATATCAATGCGTAAAAAAAAATTAGCATACCTTTTTTGATGACGTTGTAACGCTTGACCCTCCTTAATTTGCAGGTAATCGTAAGAAAGCAAAAGAAACGAAGATCGACTGTCGCTGCAAGCGATATATTGGTAGAGAACGAAGTGATGGGTGAGTTTGGTGATTCCGTTGTGTAGTCGAAAAGAAGCAATTGACGGTGGGAAATGCTCTCAGACTTTACGGGATTTGTACATTATCAGGCACACGCAAGAAGAAAGCTTTTTTGGATCTGCTCCTGGAGGCGAATGAGAAAGAAGACAATCCTCTAACGATGGAGCAAATCAGGGACCAGATCAATACGTTCATGGCTGCTGTGAGCTATACTTCGGATTACATAATCGGAGCCTCGCATAGACCAGCCCGCGATACATCGATCATACATATTAACGATCTATTTTCAGGGACACGACACGACTGCCGCTTTGTTTAGCTGGACGCTCTTCTGTCTCGGTATCGAGCTAGACGTGCAGAGAAAAGTACACGAGGAACTCGACGATATTCTTGGCGATTCAGATGATCGTACCACCTTGAAGAAATTATCGAATCTCACATATCTCGAGAGGGTCATCAAGGAAGTCCTCAGGCTCTATCCAAGTGTAACCTCCGTCAGCAGAAAGATGGTAGAGGATATGCAAATAGGTAAAATTATCTTCAACTCAGGGGTGTCATTGAGTACGAATCTTCGTTGTTCAAAATTCAACTCTTCTGTCACAATTATGCTTCATTGGTTTTTAGGTGACTACATTGTTCCCGCGGGTGCAATTTTAAGTATTCAGATCTATCAACTACACAGAGATCCTACGGTATGGCCGAATCCTCTGCGCTTCGATCCCGATCGATTTCTATTGGAGAATGTTAGAAAGCGACATCCATATGCGTACGTACCGTTCAGTGCGGGTCCAAGAAATTGCATCGGTCAAAAGTACGCGATGCTCGAGGCTAAAGTTGTACTAGCACAAATAATGAGAAACTTCAGTGTAAAAAGCATTGAGAATCATTCGACAATGAAGAAGTACAGTGATATAATCCTCAGGCCAGCCGATGGCATTTACGTTAGTATGACGAAACGAGCTGTTGGAGTTGAAAAACGCAAGTGATGATTGTATAAGGATTATTATTATACTGAAAATCGGGCGCAACTCTAGGTTCGATAGATATAAGATGTAGGTAGATATAAGTAGTATACAGGGTGTCCCGTAACTAGTATAGAGTATTGAACATACTGGTAGAGCGCGTCAGCCCGAGTAATTTCCATTTTTTTTTATTTTTCTACGATAAAAATTGGCCGAGTTATTAAGGCTCAAAGTTTCCCTATCGGTGTGCGCAGTTTGAATGTGTGCATGTCAAAGCGTCGGGCTTGCATTCATCTGTCGATTTTGGAAGGGTAACGCGCGGTGTTCCTACGCGCGTGAAAATAGTCCCGCGACGAAATGTCATCTCGGTTGACATAACCTATGACAGTGAACAGTAAATTTCCAAATGGATAAAGTGATGTTGTAACATTTAACTTTAAAATAAATAAAATACAGTGAAGAATAGGAAGTTAATAGTGGATGGAAGGGAAAGACGAAACGACGAGAGGAGAGAAAGCTGGATAAAAGAAGTGGCGGATCTCGAGGAGAGCGGGGAGAGAGGAGAACCAAAGAAGAATAGGAGCGAAGAGAAAGGGAAAAATGAAGTGAAACACAGCGGAGAGACAGAGCGAAACTGGAGGAAATGTAGATTAAAGAGACTAGGAAGGAAAAGAGCGAGGAGTGAAAGGTAAACGTTTTAAAAAGAAAGAGAAGGGAGTACGTAAATCAAGTTGTAACAAGGACTTAACCTTGTAAAAAAAACTTGCAATCCCTAGGGAAGTCAATAAAACATACAATACAATAAAAATAAAATAAATAAAATGAGCCTAAAAGTGGGAAAAATACTTATTGTGTACTAAACGAAAAAAGAATTTATCGATCGTATGAGCAGTAGGACTGTAACCAAACAATTTTGGTTACTGCCACTGTTCATGCGATCGATGAATATATTTTTTTTCTTTTTGCTCAAGTTTAATCAAACCAAAGCCCCCGCTAAGACACAACGTAGATGGGCTATTTCCTCATCGGATAACTCTAAAATCAACATTGGTTTGGTTGAAAGTTACAATCGAAGAAAAACAATTAATTGCGATCGAAGAATCGTAGGTGTTGGGTAAATTCCGGTCGAGTTAGGTAAATTTCGTTTACTCACTAAAGCTTCCGTAAACCAGCCCTATCGGCACAATTATTGTGTACTAAACGACAAATGAATTTATCGATCGTATGAGCGGTAGGACTGTAACCAAACAATTTTGGTTACTGCCACTGTTCATGCGATCGATGAATATATTTTGTTTCTTTTTGCTCAAGTTTAATCAAACCAATGCCCCCGCTAAGACACAACGTAGATGGGCTATTTCCTCATCGGATAACTCTAATTTCAACATTGGTTTGGTTGAAAGTTACATTCGAAGAAAAACAATAAATTGCGATCGAAGAATCGTAGGTGTTAGGTAAATTCCGGTCGAGTTAGGTAAATTTCGTTTACTCACTAAAGCTTACGTAAACCAGCCCTATCGGCACAATCGAATGTAAGCACGCTCCGTCTATTAAGGGGAAAATTTCGATTCAATATTGGAGTGACCAAAACACGTTTCTCGATGGATATTTTTTCTGCCGGGATATAAGACGAATACCTTAATTTTAGTTTTTTATTATTCGTCGAGTGCCACCAACATTCTCACTGAAATGGAGCATAAACGAGTCATTGATACACCGATTGAATAAGGACTCCATGCTGGTTTCGCTATCAGGTCCTTGGACATTGAATGATTGGTAAATTCTGCTATGGTACTTCCGGTCGAGTTAGGTAAATTTCGGTTACTCACTAAAGATTGCGTAAACCAGCCGTATCCGCATAATCGAATGTAAGCACGCTCCGTCTATTAAGGGGAAAATTTCGATTCAATATTGGAGTGACCAAAACACGTTTCTCGATGGATTTTTTTCTGCCGGGATATAAGACGAATACCTTAATTTTAGTTTTTTATTATTCGTCGAGTGCCACCAATATTCTCACTGAAATGGAGCATAAACGAGTCATTGATACACCGATTGAATAAGGACTCCATGCTGGTTTCGCTATCAGGTCCTTGGACATTGAATGATTGGTAAATTCTGCTATGGTACTTCCGGTCGAGTTAGGTAAATTTCGGTTACTCACTAAAGATTGCGTAAACCAGCCGTATCCGCATAATCGAATGTAAGCTAGCTCCGTCTATTAACGGGAAAATTTCGATTCAATATTGGAGTGACCAAAACAAGTTTCTCGATGGATTTTTTTCTGCCGGGATATAAGACGAATACCTTCATAATTTGAATTTTTATTTTTTATTATTCGGCGAGTGCCACCAACATTCTCGCTGAAATGGAGCATAAACAAGTCATTGCTACACCGATTGGATAAGGACTCCATGCTGGTTTCGTTATTACTTTCTTGACATTAAATGATTTGTCCATTCTGCAATGCAAAGGTACTTGCGGTGGAATTAGATAGATTGCCTCTGCTCACTAAAGCTTAGTTAAAACAGCCCTATCAGCATACTCGAATGAAAGCTAGCTCCGTCTATTATCGGGAAAATTGCAACTCGATATTGGAGTGTCTAAAACAAGTTTCTCGACGGATTTTTTTTTCTGCTAGGATATAAGTCGAATTACCTTCATAATTCATAATATTTTTTTTTTATTCACGGAGTACCACCAACATTCGCGCTTAAATGGAGCGTAGACAAATCACTGATACACCGAATGAACCACCACTCCATGCTGGTTTCGTTATTACTTTCTTGACATTAAATGATTTGTCCATTCTGCAATGTCATTTAATGTCAAGAAAGTAATAACGAAACCAGCATGGAGTCCTTATTCAATCGGTGTATCAATGACTCGTTTATGCTCCATTTCAGTGAGAATGTTGGTGGCACTCGCCGAATAATAAAAAATAAAAATTCAAATTATGAAGGTATTCATCTTATATCCCAGCTGAAAAAAAAATCCATCGAGAAACTTGTTTTGGTCACTCCAATATTGAATCGAAATTTTCCCGTTAATAGACGGAGCTAGATTACATTCGATTGTGCCGATAGGGCTGGTTTACGTAAGCTTTGGTGAGTAAACGAAATTTACCTAACTCGACCGGAATTTACCTAACACGTACGATTCTTCGATCGCAATTTATTGTTTTTCTTCGAATGTAACTTTCAACCAAACCAATGTTGAAATTAGAGTTATCCGATGAGGAAATAGCCCATCTACGTTGTGTCTTAGCGGGGGCATTGGTTTGATTAAACTTGAGCAAAAAGAAAAAAATATATTCATCGATCGCATGAACAGTGGCAGTAACCAAAATTGTTTGGTTACAGTCCTACCGCTCATACGATCGATAAATTCTTTTTTCGTTTAGTACACAATAAGTATGTTTACCACTTTTAGGCTCATTTTATTTATTTTATTTTTATTGTATTGTATGTTTTATTGACTTCCCTAGGGATTGCAAGTTTTTTTTACAAGGTTAAGTCCTTGTTACAACTTGCTTTACGTACTCCCTTCTCTTTCTTTTTAACACATTTACCTTTCACTCCTCGCTCTTTTCCTTCCTAGTCTCTTTAGTCTACATTTCCTCCAGTTTCTCTCTGTCTCTCCGCTGTGTTTCACTTCATTTTTCCCTTTCTCTTCGCTCTTATTCTTCTTTGGTTCTCCTCTCTCCCCGCTCTCCGCGAGATCCTCCACTTCTTTTATCCAGCTTTCTCTCCTCTCGTCGTTTCGTCTTTCCCTTCCATCTACTATTAACTTCCTATACTTCACTTTATTTTATTTATTTTAAAGTTAAATTTTACAACATCACTTTATCCATTTGGAAATTTACTGTTCACTGTCATAGCTTACGTCAACCGAGATGACATTTCGTCGCGGGACTATTTTCACGCGCGTAGGAACACCGCGCGTTGTGCCTCCAAAATCGACAGATGAATGCAAGCCTGACGATCTGACACGCACACATTCAAACTGCGCACACCGATAGGGAAACTTTGAGCCTTAATAACTCGGCCAATTTTTATCGTAGAAAAATAAAAAAAAGGAAATTACTCGGGCTGACGCGCTCTACCAGTATGATCAATACTCTATACTAGTTACCGGACACCCTGTACAGTACACGACCGCGTTTCTCCCAACCGCATAATTCCGAACGACCGCGTATTTCCGAAAATGACGACCGCGTAAGTCCAATTCGGCCCCTTCTCAAGGTCCGTTACCTGCTTGGTGGGGAAACTAACGACTCCTTCCCTTTTGCTACCTGCGAATGAAATCGTCACTGCTGTAATTCCGACAATTTTTGCGTATGGAAAGGGACGGTGGGCAGGTACTTAGGCAGGTAGTGAGGTATCGGAAATACGCGGTCGTGCCTAATTGGATTGGCTCCCGAGGAACGGAGAAACGCGGTCGTGTACTGTATATTATTTATATACATGGTATAAAACGGCAAAAAGTTTTATATCCTCTATATATATCTTAGATATATGTACTCGCACAAGACAGATATATTTTTCTTATATGAAGTTTAACCCTGAAGTATATACAACTGTACGTATAACTCTTTTATATATAAACAGCTATAATACGACTACGGGAAATATAGTCGTAAAAATTGTCATCAGGGTTGTATTCATAAATCGTTGACCGCGCGCGTCCGTACAGTAGAACCTCGCTTATCCGACCTTCAATTAACCGAGCCTCCGTGTCGGCCGAAGCACCCAACTCATGTGAGCCCTCCGCGTTAACCGAGGATGAGATAATTCGGGAAACTCGGAAAAAACGGATAAAGCAGCAATGTCCAGGCGCAGAATCGTTCGTAAAGGCACCTGTGTTGCATACCCTCATAAAATTGTACAAGTTTGCTTTATGTTATTAGCTACAAATACAACAGTTCCAATTTTAAAGTCAATGGTTCATATTTATATGAAGTTAATGGTAATTAATGAAATTATGAATATGTTTAAACAATAACTAAATTAACTAATAAAGTTAATATTTATATGAAGTGGCGTTATTTATTAATATATATCATACTAGTACAAGTTTGAATTGGGTTACGTCCTGCGAATTTTCCCGACATATTTCGCAGACTTTTCAGTCATTTGAAAAAATTAATTGATATAAATTTTCGAAAATGATTACGTTGCGAAAAACGAACATTAAACATTCAGAAAAAGGTGTAGTGAAACCAACTACATATATTTAGTTAAGTTAATTTGGTTTCGTTCAAACGTCTTTCAGTTCCTTCAAATACATGTTGGTCCAATCGATCAATGCAGTTTATTTTAAACAACTAAATAATTACATTAACATAGTAACTCTGATGTAAACGCAAATTATCTTAGATCAACTAAATTTGAGTTTATTTAACTAATTGTTGTTTAATTTTCATATGGTTATACGGTAATAATTTTTTTCACGTTTCTGGACGAAGAATAATATTACACAATTTTTTTTCATTGAATCCAAAACAAATAAAGTTTATATCAACAATTCATTCAGTCAATCGGAATAAAACTATTCAGTTCAAATTGTTTCGCTATTCGATTGAGAGGAATAAATCAATTGGTGTAAACCACTACGCATTCGTTGATATGAACGAAATGTTTAGTCAATTTGCGGATGATTTATGTTATAAATATAAAAATAATGGAATGATGAGTATGTTCGTAGTTGTATACATCTTAATTTGACAGAAGATTCGTTTGATTTACTTGAACAGATAAATCAGTCAAATCAGACTTCCTATTGGATCCAAATTGCTTATTTTTTTAACAAGCTTAAGACACTATTTCTGGATACATAAATACATGTACCAAAATATTGCTGTACTGACAATGAAACAAAGCATTATTACTTTGGTATTGTTTACTTCTAGATTCTAGATGATTGTGAATCGGAAGACATGAATATCCTATCAATTGGATTGTGTTGTTTCATACAATCCAATATTCAGTGAAATTGAACTCATATTTACTTCATCCTCGATCCCCATTGAAAAAATATATGAGGTAACATAAAGATTTATAATCTTCGGTGTTTTTTAAATTCTATTCAATGTCACTCTGTGGAAACATAACTTAAATTCTAAACGTTGCTCACTTATACCACGTTTCATTATAATACGAAAATTACTCATCTTGAAAATGATCAAAACGTCAAACCTTTCCTTCCCGCTATAGCCGAGCGACGTCGAGCGAGCGCTACGGAGTCGACGAGGCCCCTCCCGGGGTGGCCAATCCGAGGAGAAGTTCCGGCGGCCTCGTAGGATGTTCGTACAAAAGGATACGATATCGTCCCTTTTGGTATCACCGAACATCGACCAGGAAATCATCGAGACTCTTCAGAGTTATTTGCCACCGTGGAGTGCTTCGATCGGCCTTCTCCCCTCGATCAAAACGACGGGGAGTAAGATAGGCCGATCTCCCAAATGAAACTAATGAAGCACCTCTATCGGAACGGTGGCGATCGGAGAAGCGGGCTTCTTCATCAACATCGAGGAGCGACAGAGACGGAGAGACAACACAGTAACTGCTCGCTCTGACCCATTGTCGAGGCCTACTCGCGTGTTCCCGTGAATTATCGTCACGGGAGGAGAGGAACCGAGGTGCGAGACTGAGCTCGTCACTTCGGGGCGATCCTCCGTAGAGACAGCGTGTAGAATTTTTGTCCTCCCGTATAGAAGTTATTCACTATCATAAATCAAGAGAATAGTGTGTTATCGAGTGTGTGATTACTCCCTAAACCCTCCCCTACCCCCTTTTGAAGATATTTAAAGAATGCCCACGACTCAGGAACACGACGTTTATGATAATCTTGTTCGAAGAGTTTTGAGCCACGTGCGCGGTCAGACGCGTTGTATCGTACGATTCCGGCTCCGTCGTTGCATTGTATAGAGTCAAGCCGTCCAGATAAGATTCCCCTCCCGATAACGCATTTACAAATTATCCAAATTCTTATTTCCCAACTATTTTTGGAACCCCCCCCGTTTTCCCGTGTATGCTAAAGTGAGACAAGGCGAACCGGTGATCGTGTAATATCGAAAGCGTAATATATTCCGCGACACGACGCCGGCGAGAGAGTCGAGCAATACACGTAAGTTTTTCTTTCGTTTTTCATTGGTCCTGTTTTTATTATATCGAGTCACGCGTGTCACAGCAGTGCCCCGCGTCTTACCCGGAATTAACCACGTTCGAATTCGAACGGATTCTCCCGAAGCGAGGTAATAATAATTAAGAGCCGTCGAGGTCGACAAGAACCCTTTTGCAACCCTGAGATTATTGTTAGTCGAGTCATCCCCCCTTCTTTGGTTGTTCTGTTAACCAACTAGAAATTCGGCGTCGCTGCGAAGGCGACTGGCGCCCACTAAAATCAAAACCCAATTTCTATCTCTTTCTGGCTAATACAATAAATATTCCTTTCTTTCATTTTATTGGCAGAGTCATTAGTTCTTTTCGAGTTCCCCCGTTCCCTTTTCCCCTCCCACCGTATTCGAGCTAAATAAAATCATTATAAGCTATCGTCGAGAGGTAGCTGAGTTAATCGCATGCCACGATAACAACATTCTTGGGGGCGAAGGGAAAACGGTACAGATTGACGAGACGTTTCTAACGTAATGGAAATACCATCGCGGTCAGGTAACCGAGCAGATGACAACGACTGTTTTAGGGCTGTATTGTAAGGAGGACAAGGTCGGGCTTTTCTTAAAAGTCAACTCGAAAATCAAAGCTGATCTGTGGTCTTACATTAGTAAGGTTGTAGCGGGGGCTACAAGTCGTATTTGTACAGACAGCGCCAAACAGTACGTTGGTGACGAAAAACTGTTTGGCGAGGACACGGTTCACCTGGCTACTAATCATAGCATTGGTGAATATGTCAGCAAGGACGATCCTAGCAACACCATCAATGATCTCGAAAATCAAAACAAGTTGCTAAAAAAGTCGATAATATGCCGCAGAACAACGGCACATCTTCATCAATATATGGCGCTGCATTATTATCGACAATGGTTTTGTACAAAAACGACGATGAGTCGCAAATAATGACATATCTTTTGGACATGAAGAAAATGTATGCCGGTATCGTCGACGGCAAAAGAGTCCCCGGACTCGAATTACTCGAGGTAGATCTTCCTACCGTAGAATCGGAGGAGGTGGAAGGAGTAGTTCCCTTAAAACGTCCGCGGGTTATATCTATCGACGAACAAATCTAGGAAGCGGTCGAGGAAACTGACGATGAGGAGTTAGATCCAGATTGTATCTTTTAAATTCGAACTCACACACAGCAGAGAGGGTTTGGAGTAAAAAAATACCGCGGATCTGACGAACCGTGGAGACCTTATCCCCACGCACACGCACGCTCCAGACATTTTTTCTAAATATAATTTTTCGACGTTTCGGAACATTATGAACACGTTTTCATAAAAATCTCATCTCAGAATTTTTTTTCATCAAAGCAAAGCTTCCTCTATGAGGAAGCAAAAATAATCCTTACCTATAATTAGGCCCTACGGAAACGCCTTATGTGTTCTCGGTCGAGTCAGGATGTAACGGCTGAATTTTGCCACGTTACAATACTAATCACAATGAGGATAATCCTAATCGATACATATACGGAATATTATAACACGATTTACCCCTACGATTGGTAATCAATATTTATTATTTAGGCCGAAATCACTCTTTGTAGCAAATACCTCTAAATTTCATCTCCCCCCCCCCGCCCCCCCCCCCTAGATTTTTTTCGGAGAACACCAAAGAAGGAGATATCCTTATGGACACGTGTTGTCTAGCGCGAGTTCCGAGAAAATGAAATGTGAAAAGCATTGAATGTCATTCGATGGCAAAATACAGTAAACGACGTGGCGATGTCCGGATTAAACGCGCGAAAATTTCCACTTAGGCGGAAGTTCAAGTGGATGTGATATCGCTTTAGATAACCGACATGGAATTTACATACTTGGTGAATATTGAAATATTGAAAAGTGAGTTCTGACAAGCGGATAATTGTAGTATCTCCAGGATAACATAATCTGCGAGTAGCTAGTCTAGTGAAATCGTCGTGGTAGCAGGTGAGCGTGAGCACTGGGACACCAAATGATTGAACCAATCATAGTGTATCTCTAATATCAATGGTATGTTGAGCTTGCGAAATATCTAAAATGTTTTGCTCCACAAACAATTTTTTCCCAAAATTTGTTCATCGTATATAATCGAAATCTGTAGTTCATTGCTTCAATGTGAGCTCCACTTAAGATTCGATAATTCTACTTTGCGCACCGGAAATTAAAAGCAGATATGGTTTCCACTTCGTTAATCATCGCGACTGTGGTCACGATCATTCTCTACATCGTCGGTGGGAGACTTTATCAATTCTACTTGTTTCGTAAGCGTGTAAATAAAATACCAGGGCCCGTGCATACGATACCCTTTTTTGGCTCAATGTACGATATCATGATGCAACCAAAGAAAGGCAAGTAACTATCATTTATAAGTTCGTTAACACGTTGAACGCCACGTCACTCATATTTGGGTAACGGCTATGTTTCCGTGGGGTCCCGTATTCACGCTGGGCGTTCAACGTGTTAAATCGTGAGTTTGTTTGATTTTTTTTTTTTTAATGCACCGACGGTCCGGTAACTGCGAATTTTCCCACAGATCGTCTTGAGTGGTTTCTAGGTATGGCCGATCAGTACAAAGATGGATTTTTCCGCACTTGGATAGGTTCAACCGCAAACGCTCACATCCATAAACCAGAACATATCGAGGTGAAGCCGCGATAATCCAGTATCAGCACAGATATTCTAATGTCGTGAAACTCAATGGCATCGACACTTTTTTTCCTTAATGACCAGCAGTTTCGTAATTGGTACTTTTAATTCTCCAGGTAATATTGCGCAGCAACACTCAAATTACAAAGTCTAAGGTCTACGAATATTTCCAACCATGGTTGGGCCGAGGTCTAATAACATCGACCGGTACGTCTAGTTTTTGCAATTGCTTCCATCGCCTCCCGATAAAGTTTCGTAAAAATGCTATAAAACCACCAATTTAAAATGATTTAATTAGTTTTTTTTTAATTTTAGGCGCTCAATGGTTGCACGACCGGAAGTTACTCACACCGGCTTTTCATTTTAGTATATTGGACAATTTTTCTGAAGTAATGATCGACAAAGCAGTGATACTTAACAGTTGTATAGAGCGTGAGATAAAAATTCGCGGCGACAAACCGTTCGATATATTTGAATTGGGTGCAAAATGCACGCTAGATATCATATGCGGTAATTTCCACGAATTCCACAGTGATATAACTGCACTTTTTAATTCTCGTTTATTATTTATCCATGTTGCACATTTAGAAACGGCAATGGGTACGAATATTAATGCTCAGGAGGCCACCGACTGCGAGTATATACGCACTATTGCCGCGTAAGTGCCAAACCAAAGAAAAAAAAACATCTCAAGCATTATATAATTCTGTTGTTGTTATTTGTTGTTATATATTCAGTATTACTGGGGGTGCAATGAATCGATATTTACGACCTTGGTTAAAGGCTGATTGGATCTTCTACAGGTCTGCCCTTGGTAAATCATTCAAGGCAGCGGTCGATACAGCTCAAGATCTTTGCACCCGCGTAAGTTATTCTGTTTTCTGCTTTGAATTTGCAGGTATTTTCAACCCCCAACGGTAAATATAAAATATACTCTGCAAACAATATAATGTAATGACGTGCGTCGGGGCGGGTAAATTTAATTTGCAGGTAATCGTGAGAAAGCAGAAGAAACGAAAATTGGGTGTCGCAGTGAGTGATGTATCAGCAGATAACGAAGTAATGGGTGAGTTTCGTGATTTCTTCGCGTAAATGAAAAGAAAACATGTACGGTGGTAAATGCATGTGGATGATTTGATTTGTACATTACCAGACAAACGAAAATGGAAAGCTTTCTTAGATCTGCTGCTAGAGGCGAATGAAAAAGAAGAAAATCCTCTGACGATGGAGGAAATCAGGGATCAGATCAATACATTCATGTTTGCTGTGAGCTCGACTTCAAAAGTCATAATCGGAGCCTCGGATAGACCAGCCCTTGATACATTAATCATACATGTTAACGATCTATTTTCAGGGACACGATACGACTGCCGCTTTGTTTGGCTGGACGCTCTTCTGTCTCGGTAACGAACTAGACGTGCAGAGAAAAGTGCACGAGGAACTCGACGATATTCTCGGCGATTCGGATGATCCTACGACTTTGAAGAAATTGCCGAATCTTACATATCTCGAGAGGGTCATCAAGGAAGTCCTCAGGCTCTATCCAAGTGTAACCTCCATCAGCAGAAAGATGGTAGAGGATATGCAAATAGGTAAAATTATCTTCTACGCAGTGGTTTCATTGAGAACGAATCTTCGTTGTCAAAAACTCGACTCCTCTTTCACAATAACGTCTTATTCGTTTTCAGGTGACTACATTGTTCCGGCGGGTGCTTTTTTGAGTATTCACATCTATCGACTACACAGAGATCCCGCGATATGGCCGGATCCTTTACGCTTCGATCCCGATCGATTTCTGCCGGAGAACGTTAAAACACGGCATCCATATGCCTACGTACCGTTCAGTGCGGGCCCGAGAAATTGCATAGGTAAAAAGTTCGCGATGCTCGAGACTAAAGTTTTACTAGCACAAATATTAAGAAATTTCAGTGTAAAAAGCATCGAGAAACATTCGACAATGAAGAAGTACGCTGATATCATTCTTAGGCCCGCTGATGGCATTTACGTTAGTATGACGAAAAGAGCTGTTGGAGTTGAAAAACGCAATTGATTATTGTACAAGGACTATTATTATACTGGAGATCGGGGCCGACCCCAGCTTCGATTCGTCTTCTTCAAATGTCGGTTTAACATCGCGCAGCGTACCACTTATGGAATGATCTGTAGGTACTAAGGACGTATGAGACGTATGAGTCAGATACTTTGGTGTATTCGCAAACCTCTAATCCTTGCAGCCTTAAATCTTGTAATTCCCGCTTGACATTCCGGATAGATGCAAATAAAAGAAACTTTTATCCGGCAATGATGTTTTCTCCACGTTTGCCCGGATTCAACACGAATAAATACGGAAGGTATCATGCGAATTATATTTATGTATCTGTGTTGAACAATCATGTTCATGCATGATTTCGTTAAATATAGCTGTTCGAATGATCCGTCATCAATATTTCATTCCGTTTCGATCATCCTCAATCCGTTCGTGCATGATTTAGTTATATATTGCTATACAAATGTTTCCGCATCATATTTTCGTTCCGATTCTATCGTTCCATATCCGATCATGTGTTTTCGTAATATACCAGTATCCGAACTGTAATGATCGTAGATTAAATTAGCACACCGAAAATATTTTAATTTGGTGATGTCTATTGCAAAAATTAATTGTATGATAAATTTAAAACACAGCGCAATTCAAAAATGAGTGACTAGTGTAAAAAAGCGAGAACAATGGATATAAAAATGATTACAATAATTACGGAAATATTCATATGAATAATTTGGAGCATTTTACTAAATAAATAACAAGAAATATATATATATATATATATATATATATATATATATATATGCCCGACAGTCACTCCTTTTAATTTCTCAAGAAAAAATTACGCCAAGTAAAAATGTTGACTATAATATAATAGTTATTTTCGTTACAAGGGCGAGAAAAACCGATCGTTCTCGACGAGTGTGAAGTGGCGCACGAGCCGAAGGTGAGTGAGGCGCTTCACACGAGTGCGAGTTTTCTCGCCCGTGTCAGGAACCAGTTTTTCCGGGTTTTTTTCCCCCGCACAAGTGCGGGAAAAATTATAACTCGAGCCAATAAATAGACCAATTAGCATTCTTTTTATAATCTGTCATCTCTTTATTTCCGCGAAACATTACAATATACACGGCTATAATTACGACTATCGGGATTATAGTCGTAACAATTGTAATCAAGTTTGTATTTATAAATCGTATTTCCCGAGGGTCAATTAACATACATGTTTTAGAAGACACTGCTAACCGGATACTGTCATCTTCACAGTGACAGATCGAAAAACAACCGACTATAAAAAAACATACGTTTACCTACGGAAATCAACCGGATGAAATTAGACACCAAATGTGTCTTCCGAAATATATCTTCAATATTTTATATCCAAAACGAAGATTCCAACGCGGATTAGAATATTTTTAACTTTCCAGAATCGTATACGATAAGCCGAATATTTGAACTAGAACTATCGTGACATTGATAGATGGCATCTCGGACTCTCCGAGTAGAACGGCGGTCTGGAAGACTGCCGTTCTATTCTTCGTCGTGCAGGGTCGTGCATGGCTTCCAGCCATGCACGTCCCTGCGACTTTCTTATATATAATTTTGTATTAACCGACACCGGTGGGTGTACGTTTGGTATGCGGTTTTGGCGTTCACACAAGTGAAGCAATACCGCTCGCGCCCAGCATTTGAATGAGTTACCGCCTAGCCGTGCACTAGCTAACGCACGAGCGCATTAAGCGGAAGACTAAATTCTGAGGACTAAGTAATATCTGTACTATAAAGCTATCCGGTACAGACATTAAGACTGAGTTGGGATGACTATGCTGTATTGGTACGGGTTCTCCGCAGTTTCCCCATGCTCTCGTGCAAATATGACGTAGTGACGTCAAGTTGGCTGCGGCCGCACAAGCCCGATAAAGATGGATAAAAAATAATTAAACGTGCATTTTTACAAGGTGCAATAAACTTAATGAGATAACTGCACGGAAACTATCTCAGATAGACAGACGCCACGAAAAGTAGCAGTTGGCGCAATCATTGCTACATATGCTGCACAGGTCGCAAATATTGCGCCAATTTTGCTACTTTTTATGGCACTTGCCTATCTGGGTATATTCGTTTCAAATTGCGCTTTGGTCGACTAATACAATTTCTTCATTTTTCAAGGCCTTAACATATTGTATGCATGGATTCCAATTAAAAAGAGTCAAGTAGCAGTTGAGTAAGTTGCGAACGATAACGTCAAGGTGCATCCTCTTCCCATCTCCTTCCATTCTTTTAATGAACCATGTACGACAGCTATTGTAAAAAACGAACTGACACACCAAGTTTTTGTACGCCGCCTCAGTGTACTATTCCTCGATTGATAAATGTGATTAATGTGATTAATGAAACTTCGTCTTTATTTTCTTTTTTTTGAGTCACAATTTTCTGCATAATCTTTACGACATAATACTATACTGCACATGTACTGTGACCAAAATGTCCAACGCAAAGTTCACTACCGGTAAACTTCGCTACAAAGCTTGCCCCTCGGTTCCCCTGGCAGATTCTGCGACCATTAAAACCGCCAAGAAAACGACCGGTCGTTTTCGGATAAAAATACGTCCGGTAAAACGACTGTTGAAACGACTTCATCCGCGTCCCTGCGAGCCACATACGAGCATCCAGTGAGAGCTTTCAGTCAGGTCGTTTTACATTTTATGACTGGACGAACTACCGCGGAAACGACCGTTCAAAAGACCTTTCAGTCCGATTGTCGTTAATGCGGTCGTTTCGTCGGTTGAAAATAAAAAAAGAACGACTGGACTGAAAGGTGTTTTGAACAGTCATTTTCACGATAGTTCATTCGCTCATTAATTGTAAAACCACCTGACTGAAAGCCCTCCCTGAAAGCTGCTCGTATGGGGCTGATACGGACGCGGATAAAGTCGTTTCGACAGTCGTTTTCGAGGACGTATTTTTGTCTAAAAACGACCGGTCGATTACTCGGTCGCCTTGAAGGTAGTTTGGTGGTGGTTTTTCAAGTCACGGAACTTGCCAAGGTATTTTATAAGGGCGCCAGTCGTACGCCAAGTGCGATCCGATCGGCAAAGATTTTCACGAAAGGACAAGACTATGCTCGACTAACCGCAGCCATGGGGTAATGGTAGAGGGGCGGTCCGGCAGTCTCGGAATAATTGTGAATACTCTCCGAATAGTTTTCAGAGTGCCAGATGCAATAATTTATTAATCAGTAAATAACAAAGATACTCTCTCTCGTACTTTCTAACACAATACCTTAAGGCCACCCGGCACACCAAGTCCCTGTTAAGCTCTCGGCGGCTACTTAATTCACCGTCGAGAGAAATTGCCCAGTGAAAATAATTTCAATCATATAACGTAAATAAGGTAAAGGACTCAGTTTATGACACTTCTACGCAGCTCTCCCACTTTAAGCGTGTAAAATTATAGGGATAAACAAGGAGGACCAAGAGCCGCAGTTTGTGAGCCTCCAAATGCGCGCTACCCATTGGCTGCATATCAAATGGTGGGGGGAGCCGACTATGCTAGAGGTACCCCTGTCACAAACTGGGTCCATGTCAGAAGCTGGGTCCTTTATCTTACTGGAAAAGCGAAAATAATGACGCTGAATCTAGCGGCCGAAGCTGGCGGCCGAATGCTGCCGGTGCGCAGTAGCTTTTGGACGTGACGGTACGCGCGCGGCAGCCTCGCTACTGAGTGTGGCGTCGGTAGCGTGGCAACACATACTATACAGTTTAGCCATCTAATTCAGTCAAAATGTGAATCAGATATGTAAACGGATGGACATGGCGATTTGACCATTTTTACTAATATTCTTCATAGTATTACGAAACCAATGGACTAGGTTTAATTCGGGTGACGGCCTTTGTTTATTAAGAAAAAAATCCAAAAGTTTATTTTTCGCGCGGGCAGGTTAACAACCCCCGTGGTAAAGGTACCAGGATCGTCTTAGCAGCTTGAAAATTTACACACACGTTCTTCAGAATCCCACGAAGACAATAGTCTAGGTTTAATTCGGGTGACAGCCTTTGTTTATTAAGAAAAAAATCCAAAAGTTTATTTTTCGCGCGCGCAGGTTAACATCTCCGTGGTAAAGGTACCAGGATCGACTTAGCAGCTTGAAAATTTACACACACGTTCTTCAGAATCCCACGAAGTCAATAGACTAGGTTTAATTCGGGTGACGGCCTTTGTTTATTAAGAAACAAATCCAACAAGTTTATTTTTCGCGCGCGCAGTTTAACATCTCCGTGGAAAAATAAACTTTTGGATTTTTTTCTTAATAAACAAAGGCCGTCACCCGAATTAAACCTAGACTATTGTCTTCGTGGGATTCTGAAGAACGTGTGTGTAAATTTTCAAGCTGCTAAGTCGATCCTGGTACCTTTACCACGGGAGATGTTAACCTGCGGGCGCGAAAAATAAAATTTTTGGATTTTTTTCTTAATAACCAAAGGCCGTCACCCGAATTAAGCATAGTCCATTGGTTTTGTAATACTATGAAGAATATTAGTAAAAATTGTCAAATCGCCATGTCCATCCGTTTACATATCTGATTCACATTTTGACTGGATTAGATGGCGAAACTATAGTATGTGTTGCCCCGCTACCGCTGCCACACTCAGTAGCGAGGCTGCCGCGCGCGTACCGTCACGCCCCCATGGAAATGAAGTATATGTCAGATATATAGAAAGATATATAATTTATATACGTCATATATAACGGCAAAAAGTTCTATATCCCGTATATATCTTTTATATATCCGCCAGATATATAACGGGATATATTACAATTTTATATTTTTAATATATACTGATTATATGTTAAATATCTTAACTAATATATGTTCAGATATATATATTATATACGTCATATATATTCATGTATATAAATATTTTACATATTCCTATATATTAATTATATATAATTCGATGTATTTTTTATATATATCTTTGATTTGACAGAACAGCGTATCATCTGTGACTGTACATAGCCTAAACTCAAACTGCTCCGAGAAATATGTAAATAGATATTGGCGATTGCATCTAGAGACTTAGATATCGCGCTACTCCGCAACCAATTATTTTTAAAGCATCTGATAGTACCTATGTTTATGGTTAATATTATAGAAGTGAATTTTGAAAAGTTGTGAACATTTTTCTAAATTATTTAAATTTGACATTCAAAATCATTTTATGCGTAAAAAACTATCACATACAGACGCATAGGCGATCCGTTATTCGGTAGCTTAAACATAAGTATGGTTATTTTTGTTCTTTTTCATTTTGTAATAAGCAAAAGGCTCAATAAACCGATTTACTTTCATCATCAGAAAATAGATGATCATCACTTGAAATAAGAAAACTTTTGTTACGTTCAAATCTCGCTGGGAATGAGAACAATTAAAATTGTACGATTAAACGAACTTACCTGTAAGTGAAGTTCTATCGTAATTGTATGGAGCGCCTCTTCCGAAGAGATCAACATGGTAGTACCCCCCCCCCCCCCCCCCCCTCATGCCGATGTCGCCACAAGTTTATAGTAAAAATGAAGTTTTTTCTACCCACCATGGCGCGCGTGTCGCGCGTCCCGCAACTCATTTATTTAAAGTGCTGCCGTAACTATTTTTTAGGGACTAACATTGCTTAGTTACGGGTTTTGGGTGGGAGTATGATCTCTTCGGAAGAGGCGCTCCATACAATTACGATAGAACTTCACTTACAGGTAAGTTCGTTTAATCGTACAATTGTATTTCGCGCCTCTTCCTCGAGATCAACATGGTAGATGTTGAAAGTTAGTTACGGCGGGTGAACGTTTTTTGACACAGTTCTTTACTTCATCTTATTAATTAATAGAGGCTTCACAGTAACAACAGCATATTAGATCTATGACTGTAAAATCGCTCTTGCGAAAACGTCGTTCGACGCAGTTACTTCTAAATTATAAAATTTGGCAAACGTCTTTGAATTTTCTGTCCACCCCGCGGTCTTTTTAATAGTCTCTATGCTTATGCCTTTTCTGCACGCCGCCGACGTAGCCGCGTGACGAGTGCTGTAGGCTGAAAAAATCTCGGTGTCAACCCCGCTCATCTTTAACACGGATTTTATCCAACGACTCAAGGTCTGAGTTCCAACCGTCTTATAGGGTTTTCTGAATGAGATAAATAGAGCCGTTTCGGTCTCTCTTACTTTCTCCGAGCTACTTAAATACGCTTGCAACGCGGCCGCTACACATATTTTCTCGTTTTCCGGGTAGAACGGCAGAATTAACGTCGGCTGCTTTCTGTTTATGCCCGAAGTCTTTATTCGCCCGGGTATCTTTATCTCGAACACGTTCTCTTTTCTATTTATATTGCGGATGTCAATGAGCAATAGAGTTTGAGGTCTGTGACCAGTTATTAGTGCAAGTAATGTTATTAACTTCAACGACAACTTTTCTAGTGATAACTCGTTATTCGTCGACCAGCGCGAAAAAAGATCGAGAACGACCTTGGGATCCCAGGTAGACTCGTACTTCGGTGCAGGAGGCCGTTGTTTCGCGGTTCCCTTACAAAACCGCTTTACTCTTTCATCCTGCCCGACCTGTGGTCCCAACAGTAAAGCTATCGCTGACCGAAAACTGTTGATAGTTCCATACGACGCTCCGTTGTCGAATTCGCTGGCCAGAAAAACCAATACGTCGGGAATCCCCGCCGTGAGACTGTCGATCTTCTTCTCTTCACAAAATTTCCACCAGCGCTTAAAGGCGGTTTCGTATTGTCGCAACGATGATGCGGTTATCGAGGAAACTGCGATGTCCCATGCCTCTTTTGGCATTCCTCTCTTCGCAAACGCTTGCTCGATATAACTCCGGCCACCAGGGTAAGTCTCCGCCACAGCGGGTGAGGTTCCCTGTTCGAAGAGCGTATAAGATTGATATTTGGCTCAAAAAAAATCGGTTCTTCTTCGAACATAGACATGCATAACGGGAACCAGGCTTGGGAAGGCCACTGGGGAACAACAATAATGCCTCTGGCCTTTTCTAGCTGTACTTTTTTCAATACTTTTAGTATAATCGAGAAGGGTGGGAACGCATAGAAAAAGCGCTGTTTCCAATTAATTGTGAACGCGTCCACTGCGATTGACCCCGGATCTTTTTTCCACGATACGTATTTCTTGCACTTCGTATTCGCTCTACTCGCGAACAAATCAATCTCAGGAATTCGAAAACTTCGTGTAATCTCATTGAAGGCAGAATTTGATAACGCAAACTCTGTTTCGACCTCCAGCCTTCTCGACTCAGCGTCCGCTTCCGAGTTCTCTTCGGAGCGAATATACGATGCGAAAAGCCAAAGATTCCGCTGCTCGCACCATTTCCAGATGTCTTTCGCGAGCGTACTTAACTTTCGCTTTTGAATACCGCCCATGCGGTTTATATAGGCAATTGCCGTGGTATTGTCAATACGGAGTAAGATATCGCAGTCCTTCAAGTGAGACGCGAAACACTTAATCCCGAAAAAGGCCGAGAGAAGCTCGAGATAGTTAATGTGATTTTTGCGTTCTTTCGTACTCCAAAACCCATGGGTCTTCTCGCCTTTACAACAAACGCCCCAGCCGGACAGCGACGCGTCCGAAAAAATCTCAATCTCGAATTCAAAATTCTTAATCGGGTTCGTTATTGTCCTAATGTGAGTTTCCCACCAAAGTAGGTCTTCTCGGACGTTGTCCGATAGCCTCATAATTGCTTCGAAATTATCCCCATTTTCTCGAAGAGCAAACATCTTTTCTCGTTCCAGGTCTTTCATATACGCCCAGCCATATTTGGAGGCTTTGCAACAATCCCCGAGGCTACCAATGAAAGATGCGAACTCGCGTATCGAATACGAATGACCCACGCGAAATTTTTTGATCGTCTCAAGCATTCTCTCTCTCTTTTTATCGGGAAGCTCGATTAGCATACTCTCTGTATCTAGAATGAATCCCAAGAATTTACAACGTCTCGATGGCTTAGTTCGACTTTTTTCCATGTTGATCATAAATCCCAGCTCGCGTAGTAGTGCACTCGTTGTCTCGACGTTGGTTTTGCATTCCTCGATTGTACTACCAATCAGCAAGAGATCGTCCAAATAAACAACGGACATATACCCCTGTTCTCTCAAAAAGGCGACTACGGGCTTCATAATTTTCGTGAACACGTATGGCGCTATATTGAGGCCGAACGGCAGGCACGAGAATTCAAAACACTCGCCCCTGAACAGAAATCGAAGATATTTTTTGTACGATTCAGCAATCGGAACTACGTAATACGCGTCTTTTAAGTCGAGCGTAGCCATGAACGACCCGTCAGATACTAAGTCTCGAGCTGTTCGCAAATCCTCCAATTTAAAATGCTCGGCCTCGATAAACTCGTTCAGACTCTTTAAGTTAAGGATAAGGCGACTAGAACCATCTGGTTTTGGAGTAAGAAAAATTGGCGATATAAACTCCCCTTGGGTTCGTTCGCACTTCGATACAGCCCCTTTATCGACCAATTTATCGACTTGTTCCGAAATTTTAGATCTTTCAAAATATGACCAATGCGGCTCCCTAGGAACCGAATTTTGAACTACCGGAATTTCGAATAGGATTTTCACTCCTTGGACCCAGCCCAAGACTCTATCGTCGGTAGTTATTTTTCGCCAGGACTCGTAAAAATATTTGAGACGGCCCGCCAATACACTTACTGCGATTACTGGCGTTTCTTTCGCGAGTACTTGTCGTTCTTCGGCTCCGGTTTGCGATGACTCGATGAGCTCCTCGATGAGTACGGCTTCCTCTGCCCGCCCCCCCCCCGTTGTTTGTAGCTGCGTTGTTGGAGCGGGCTCTTGAAGTTTTTTGCGGGATAACCAGTTGACCCTTTAGTAACTGCCTTGATTTGTTTGGACGAACGCTCCAAAGTTTTGGCAGTTTTTATGTTTTCATCCAACTGCTTTGCAAACAGCCATTCGTCAATCGACGTAGCGTTGAGCGCGTCCTTGATCGAGACGTTCAAGTTACTTACTATCAGCGCCTTGCGTGTCATAGATTCTTCCCGCTGTAAATCGACAAGAAGCTTTTCACTGTCGGATAAGACTTCTATCAGTGCAAGTCTTTCTACTGTCTCTCCGCATAGCAGTTTCGAGAGAAGAGCCCCAAGCGCCGAGATGCAGACAGTCACTTTGTCTTGTTTCGCCACTAGACGAGCATCTCTGCTAGCGACAGGTTCTGTCAGTGAAGCCTTAACCTCCGGGTTTAGCTTCGGCGGATTCACAGCTGGACAATTAGCCAGTGTTCCATACTTGAGGAGTAAGGCAGCCCGATCCTCTTTGGGAAGTCCAACTTCTAAAATCTCGGACCAACGCGACACCAATTCCTCACAAACCGGCGGTCCCGCCGGCTTATTTACCGTCAAATGCTTCCCGAGGACTTCGAGCGCTTTTTCATCGATTACTTGCTTCGGAATATCGCTTTCGGAATTCATCGATATGTTTACTGCCGCTGCTGGTGCCGTTATAGTGGTTACTTGTTTTTGAGAAATATCTGTATTCGGTGGCAGCGCAGCATTCGCGTCCGTCAGTGCTTCACCGATTCTTTCTGGCGATTTGTCTCTCGATTGCGTTCGTATCCGCGAAGCTGATCTCGATCTCGATCTCGATCTCGATTTGGACCTCGAACCTGACCTCGAGCTGGCTTCTGAACTCGAAGAACAGTCCGAACTTGAACGCCCGTGTCCTATGCAACAGAAACAAGCAACAAAAAACCCTCTTAATAAATGTCTCCTAGAGACCATTGAGGTTATGTTGCCTCTCTACGGCCTAATTATATCTCGCCATGCGAGTCATCGTCGAAAATGTCCCTCAGACATCTTGACATTCCGCGAAAATGTCCCTCAGACATCTCGACATTTCTTGAAATGTGTTTCGCTTAACACAGTTAATCGGACCTTGTCCTATACGATCGGGCCTCACCCGCTCGCTTAGAGAGATCTAACCTCTCATAATCCGCCTATGCGGAAAAAACGCAACGACTCTCTTGAGTCGATTTGCGCTCGACTTTCGTAACGGCCTAGCCCTTACGTGTCGAAACGAAACGGCTGCCAACGGCCGCCATCTTGATATCCTGCAACAGACAAACATACTCACTTCGTTTTCTACGTCGCTCCCTTTTTCTCTTCTTCTCGCGACGTTCCAGACGCCTCAATCTTTTCTCAAGGCGATTCTCCTTATTTTCTTCGTCGGAATCATTCCGGCGACTTCTTTTCTTTCCCATCTTTGACTAATCTGCGGAGCACTGTCAAAACACGTCCGTGGCTTTCGGCACAAGGAAAAAGAATGAGTTGCGGGACGCGCGACACGCGCGCCATGGTGGGTAGAAAAAACTTCATTTTTACTATAAACTTGTGGCGACATCGGCATGAGGGGGGGGGGGGGGGGGGGGGTACTACCATGTTGATCTCGAGGAAGAGGCGCGAAATACAATGATAGGTGGCAGCGTAGCGGTAAGGTTCCAGGTTAGCGTGCGAAAGGTCCCGGGTTCGAGCCCAACTTCAGGTCGTTAGGTTTATTTCTTTCTCCAAATATAGTATTGTATTCTAAATTGATATAATTCATGATGACAAACCAATCAATTTTTTAAATATTCCCAAACCATTTTTCGGTACGTACTAACCGCTGTAAAAAGAAATTTGAATGAAGATATGTCATGTATATATCTTTCATATATCTTCGTTATACTTTTCAGATATACAGTAGGAGGCAATTGAAGTGGAACAAGGTTTTTTCGCCGATTTTGGTGAAAATTGGACCGATTTCGAAAAACCAAAAAAGTACATTCGAGTAAATTTATTTACCTTTCGAATGGCGTTGGTTTCATCGAAATCGAACAATAATTGCCTTTTTGCGAGGGGATGAGGTGAGGGCGTGCAAAAATTGGTATTACACTGACCTCGAGAAGTGGCATACGCGCGTAAAAATTTAAAGCACAGCCCATGTCAAGAGAAAGAGGATTTGATATCGCCGTAGTTAATGGGCATACAATTTGAATAGCTGGTGAATATTGAAATATTTCAATATTGACAAGTAGGTCGTGACAAGCTGACATTGTAGTATCTCCAGGACAGCATCATCATTATCAGCGCTTAGCCAGTCTAGTAAAATCGTCGTGACAGTACCGTTGAGTAGGGCATTGAACAATCTCGGTTCCAGCGTGCACATTGGGACACCGAATAATAGAAACAATCATAGTGTGTTTCTAATATTAGTGGTATGTTCGAATAGCGAACTCTGAAAAATGTTTTGTTATCACAAAAAAAAAATGTCCGAACCATTTTTCATCTTAGTTAATCGAAATCTATAGTTTTTGCTTTAGACCTCCACATACGATTCGACCTTCCACTTTACACGACGGAAATTGAAAGCGGATATGGATTCCACCTCGTCGATCGTCGCGACTGTAATCACGATGATTCTCTATATCTTCGGGGGTAGACTTTATCGATTCTACTTGTTTCATCAGCGCGTCAATAAAATACCCGGTCCCGATTTCGCGATACCACTTTTTGGCATGGCGTATGAATTACTGAAGTTACCGAAGGAAGGTAAGTAACTGCCCTAGCTAGTTGACGGACCGTTGCTTTTAGGGAAAGAATTTTTAAAAAACGGACCGAATAACGAATACGTTCGTTGGGAAACGAAACGGACCGCAAAAACGGTAAAACGGACCGTACCTTTGTGGATTGGTCCTTTTTCGGTTGCGGAAACCGAGGAAAGAACGAACGTTTTTTATAAAAATTTTTGGCTAAGTTTAAACATTTTTTTTTGTCTTGTTTTTGATTCTGTTTTTAATTAAAAGACAGAATAAAAAACGATCTTGGTCCGTTTTCGGTTGCGAGAACCGAAAACGGACCAAGGCAAATTTTTCTAAAAGAAATGTTCAGTCTGTTTTCGGTTTCGGCAACCGAAGAAAGACCAAATTCCAACAAAAAAGTACGATCCGTTTTGTCGTTTTTTACGGTCCGTTTCGTTCCCCAACGGACGTGTCCGTTTTTCGGTCCGTTTGTGGTCCGTCAACTTGCTAGGGTGTCACTCACATAATCCTTCAATCGGTCGAATCCACAGATCATTTGAAGTGGTACCAAGATATAACCGACCAGTACAATGATGCATTTATCCGAACTTGGATGGGCTTTGGCGCAACGGTACACATTCAGAAGCCAGAGCATATCGAGGTAAAACATCGATAATCCAATATTATCCACGGGTACTCTAATATCAAATGAAACTCATAGCATCCATTCTGTTGCCTTTTTTTATGACCGCCTCTTTAGTAAGTACTGTATTTAATCGTTCAGGTAATACTGCGCAGCAATACCCAAATTACAAAATCTAAGATATATGAATATTTGTCACCCTGGTTGGGACAAGGTCTATTAATGTCGTCCGGTAAGTTTTTAAACGCAACTATTTTAGTTTACTGACAAAGCTTCTCCTCTGTGAGAAAATCAGATAATGGTGGAAAATTATTTTTCATAGAAGCTTTGTACAGAGAAGTAGATTAGATGACGAAACTTTGTACAGAAAAGTAGATTAGATAACGAAACTTTGTGAAAATCTCGATTTTCACGATTTTTTTCTGTTTGAAATTATTGTTCAGGTGCTCACTGGGTCCACAGCCGGAAATGCATTACACCGGCTTTTCATTTCAGCATATTGGAAGATTTTGCCGAAGTGATGATCAACAAAGCGGCGATACTTAACAGGTGCATCGAGCGTGAGATAAAAATTCACGGTGACAAACCGTTCGATATACACCCCCTGAGTACGAGATGCACGCTAGACATCATATGCGGTAATTTCCTCGAATCACTCCGAGTTAAATATCTGCACTTCTTTTAATGTGCTTTTATTATTTATCTGTATTGCGCATTTAGAAACAGCAATGGGTACGAATATTCATGCTCAGGAGGCTATCGAAAACGAGTATCTAGAAGCTGTTGAGACGTAAGTGCTAAAACGATAGAAAAAAAGACATCCAAACAAGTGTACCATTTTTGTGTTGTCATTTTTATTGCATATTCAGCATTACTACGATTGCCGTAAATCGAGTTTATCGGCCTTGGTTGAAGGTGGATTGGATCTTCTACAGCCTTGCCCAAGGTAAATCCTACAAGGCAGCAGTGGATCTGGCGCAGGGTTTTTGCACTCGCGTAAGCTCATACTATTTTGTACTTTGGATTTTCACGTATTCCGGATCTACAAAAGTAACCGATCAAATATAATCTACACACAATAGTGTAATGAGCTGACGTGCACAGGGACGCTTTAATTTCATTTGCAGATAATATTGAAAAAGCAGCAGGAACGAAAATCGAGTACCACAGTGAATGATGTATTAAGAGAGACCAAAGTAAAAGGTGAGTTTTAAGGAAGAGGAAAAAAAGATTGGCGATTGAAAATGCATGCCGACTTAATGGAGTTTGAACATTACCAGGCAAACCCAAGAAAAAAGCATTCTTGGATCTGCTGCTGGAGGCGAACGATAAAGAAGACGATCCTCTGACGATCGAGGAAATTCGGGACCAGACGAATACATTCATGTTCGCGGTGAGCTTGCCTTCGAAAGTCGTAATGAAGGCCTCGCACAGACCAGGCCATCATACATCAATCATACATCTTAACGATTTATATTCAGGGGCACCATACGACTGCTGTTCTGGTTAGCTGGACACTCTTCTGTCTCGGTAACGAACTAGACGTGCAGAGAAAGGTACACGAGGAACTCGACGACATTCTTGGCGATTCAGATGATGTTACGACGTTGAAAAAATTGCCATATCTCAAATATCTCGAGAGGGTTATCAAGGAAACATTGAGGCTCTATCCAAGTGTAAACGCCTATAGCAGAATCTTGACAGAAGATATGCAAATTGGTATGTTATATTTTCCATGGTATTTTCATTGAGCACAAAGGTTTACTAATTGACTCCTTTTTCGCACGTATGCTCTGTCGATGTCCAGGTGACTACATTGTTCCCGCCGATGTAACTGTACATATGCAGATCTATGAGCTGCACAGAGATCCAGCAGTATGGCCAAATCCTCTACACTTCGATCCCAATAGGTTTCTGTCCGAAAACATCACAGACAGACACCCTTATGCATACCTGCCATTTAGTGCAGGGCTGAGAAACTGCATAGGACAAAAGTTCGCGATGCTCGAAACTAAAATAATCCTAGCGCAAGTACTAAGGAATTTCAGTGTAAAAAGCATCGAGAGTCAGTCAACGATCAAAAAACACAGTAACGTCACTCTAAGTCCGATTGATGGTATTTATGTTAATATGACGAAAAGGCCAACCAAGGTACTCTTTTAGAGGAAAGTGCCTATTAAAAACGCCTCTCGTAGCTCCATTTTGGCTAAAAATAAACGATCTCAATAAAAATCGATTGCATTTATTTTTATGCACTTGACATACTACATATATTGGAACGTTTCGTGATTTCGTGCTATCCTAAGAGAGCCCTCCCTGGATGTTATTGGAGGCCTCGAATCGGTTATAGAACGAATTCCGAAATTCTAACAAGGAAACATTTCCAAGTGTCCCACCCCGATTTTGATAATTCTTATATATGTTGTAGGCTCGAAAATCTAAGAGACACGTATTTTTTTATCGGCAGAGGTGACCATTTAAGGGGCCCTGGTAGATTCTGCGACCATCAAAACGGCATAGAAAATGACCGGTCGTTTTCGGACAAAAATACGCCCCATAAAACGACTTCATTCGTTGAAACGACTTCATCCGCGTCTGTGCGAGCCACATACAAACAGCTTCCAGTGAAAGTTTTCAGTCAGGTCGTTTTACATTTTATGACTGAACGAATTGCCGCGAAAACGACCGTTCAAAAGACCTTTCAGTCCGGTTGTCCTTAATGCGGTCGTTTCTTCGGTTGGAAATAAAAAACGACCGGACTGAAAGATGTTTTGAACAGTCGATTTCGCGGTAGTTCATTCGCTCATTAATTGTAAAACCACCGAACTGAAAGCCCTCCCTGGAAGCTGCTCGTTCCTCCTCCCTGCCTTCCTTCGTTCTTTCAGTGAAAGTCGGTGGAATCAACGACGAATGTTGAAGATGATGAGTGAATGTTGATTATGAAGAATAATGAAGGTGATGAAATAATTTTCCGTTGAAACTCCGATTTATTTATCCGTTAAGATATTCAGAATTTTTATTTAACTATTGACTCCAAAATTCAATATCCGAATTTTAATGATTATTTAATTTCCAACTTCCTGAAGGAGAATGTGGCAAAGTGATGTTCCGCAAAGAGGTGAATGTTCCGCCCTTGGAGGTGCCTCTTTTATTGTTTTGATCAGGGGGCGCCCGCGAATCCAAGTTGTCCGTTGCATCAGTTGCCCCCTTCTTTGGTCAATATTGATCGGTTTTGGCGTCTTCCGTAGCTTATTTTAAAATTCCACAATTTTGCTTATTACAATAAATTCCCGAATAAACAAATCAGTTTGATAATTTTCGATTTAAATTCTAAGAATTTCGAAATTCGAATGAAGTTTCTACGACGCTCCTATCAAAAGTTATAACCCTGATTTATTAAATTGTTTTAAATATTACTTATAAATCCCTGATTTTCAACGGATGATTATTTAACTTTACTTCAATTAATAATAATGTCCCTAAATATTTTCTCTCAGATGATAATAACTTATTCCCTGCTATTGACTGTTTTATTTGACTATTCTTATGGTAGTCAAAATATGATTTTAATGCGTTAATTAATTTCCCTGATGATTATAATAATAGATAGTAATAAATCATCAATTTTTATGACAAGTTCATATTAATGACTTGACACAAACTATACTTCATGAGTGATTCTACTGGATAATAATTAATTCCTAATTTACAGGCCAAATTCCCACGTCTCTTACATTCTGATGTCGTTTTCATTAACAACAATTGCATATATTTTTACTAAATGATATGCATAATAATACCCTGAGAGGTGCTACACTTGTTAGCGCCGACGGTGATTTTTCCAATCAGTCGCCCCGAGACAGTCACACCGATTCTCTGGCTGCACCGTTGTGTGCGTATGCGCGTCGCTGCGCGCTGCGTGTTGGAGCGAAAGGGCACCGTTTCCCGACACATATAGCTAAGCATTCGGATAGTCTTTTGCGTTTCAATTAAGCCAATGGAGTTCCCAAATAGCCTAAGATATGCTCGCTGCCGATGATACCTCTCCAGAACCCGAATATACCCTTGCGATATTTTTTTAGTTACTCGACTATTGCCATGCCAATCACTGAATCGAATCATTCAGTTATAGCTGACGTATAATTAATTAATGAACACGTAATCAGTTATCAATGAAATTTTTTTTATAACTTACGCCAAAACTACAACTTACTACGCAAAACGTTGTCGAAATTACAAATTATAATTATAGTTATTAGTTAAAAGTTCAACTTTTTACGTGGAATAACAACTATGTATGCATCGGAATGAAAATTTTTCACTGGAAGATAGTAGTTGCAGAAAATCGTAATTTCACATAAAAACCCGTACTTTCTACGAGGAGATATACGAAAAACCACGTACTACTACACTTTTACATCTCCGAACAGTATATCGAAGTTGTAAAATATCGTTGCGATTCGTTAAAAGTTGTGGTTTCTACTACAAATTACAAATAATCATGCTTTACTTGTTTCCATTTTTTACCCGAGTCTATAACGGTGTAGAAAGTCGTGCTTTGTTGTAGAAAGTTGTTATGTCTATGAAACGTTACAAAAAAATACGCCATCACGTTTTCCGTTTCCATTCGTACTGTTGAAAGTAGTCATTTGTCGTATATATTTGTAATTTTTATGAAAAACTACAACTAACTATTTCATGCTGTAGATGGTTGTAGCTCATTGTGGGAATTTATACAAATTGTCTACACTAAAGTACAACTTTTTACAAATTGTGTGAGTTGTAGATCTTCGATACTTTATTGTAGAAAGACATAATATATTCTTGAAATGGCATCGTTTTTCGGATTTTTTTTATCTCTAGGGCAATGAACTTATCAACAGTTTAACCATTCACAACGGACATCAGATCTCAAAATCTATTCGTCCAATTGAGTTGAAATTTCAACAGATCCTTGATTATAACATTTTTTATCTAATGATAATGACCGGCTGATTAAAATAAATGTTCCTGTAATTGTTCATAACAAACGACCTTAATCGTTTGTTATTAATGCTTTACTGCCAACAGTCCAAACGCAATGGTTAACGTTTAACCCTGTCCAATTCTTCGTCGGCGGATAATGAATAAACCAATCCTTGACGCCTATGAATCCAGCACCAAGGATTGTTCAACAATAGCCTGAATTCGTTTATTGCAGAATTGCTTCAACGATACGCATTAATGTAGAAATTTTTCGAATTTCAAATTCGTGAGCGCCAGTTCGTAACAGTGTTATTACATAAATAACCGGTTTTTTTATCAGTAAAAAAAATCGTTACCATTATTATTAACCTACAAATTCACGACACTAAATTTACAAATACCTCTCGAACGACCAGTCGTGCGGTCGTGCACAGCCGAAATGTACTGGTAATCCAGCTCTGCCAGGCTGTACTGGGCGACTCGAAGTTATGATGCGCAATCGTCGTGCGCGCAGCCCGGGTTAAAGCACGCGAGAGTCTTAGTTGTGTCGGAGATTAAGAGGCCGCAAAGTCTCGTGTTTCTTTCGTCCGGTAAAACAGTAATTTTATAACATGTCGAATCACAGTTTGTATCTGAAATCGGGCTTCGCTCGTGCAGCTTTGAACAACGGTGTAGGACGATACGTGTGTCAGTTGCAACGAGTGACATTGAAGTTTTGTAAAAGCCATGGATCGAGTAGAGGAATGAGGTAAATTTTGAGAACAAAACACGAAATCATAACCCCATCTAGTTCGCGAATGTTCAGTAAAAATTTAATTATTTTCTTCAAGAATGCATTTGTACAATATATTCTTCAACCTGCTCGACTAATGCGTCTTTCGCCGTAGTTATCACGGCGCAACACTCTAATTTATTACTTTCTTCGTCGTTGGTTCTTTGGTTAACCCTTTGACCGTCCCGCTTTCCCGACGAAAAAAAAAATTTTAAATCGTTTCTTCAACCGTTCAACACTTTAACTGTATCAAAATATGTAGGAAATTTCATCTTTGTAATTTTTTTTATTCCTGTAAAAAAATTTATTTTTTATTTTTTTACAAATTACCTTTTCTAACCATGCATCATGGTTCGTCAAATTTTTTAACGAAAATTAACGAAGATATTTTCCAAAAAAAGCACCTTTTGCCAACATTATTATTATACCAATTATTTTACAGAGACTTCCTGGAGAACGATTTGGTTAATTTCGCCAAGGACAATCCTGGAGTAGTAGTTTACGTTAAACCAAGGAGACACAGGGCACCTGTTATTAAGGCTGAGTATCGTGAGTTACTGAAAGATCTCACTATATATTCTTGAATAATAGTCAAGGAAAAAAAAAATATTTTGGAATAAATAGTGGTAGAGTAGGAACAAGATAGGAGGGGGAACAAAGATAAAATCTCTTACGAGTATACGTCAGAAGTTGAAATATAAATAAAAATAAAAATAAATTTTTTTGCATAAACAAAATATTGACGTCGGTCATTTTATGATGTTTGGTCAAGTGAACGGCGAGTATCACTGGATCCCGGTGACCAATTTTATAAGGGAAGATATAGCCAAGTGGATGGAATTGATGAGAACTCAAGACGACGATGGTTCGGCTCTCAGAATCAGAAAAATGTGGCACACAGACTTTCCATCTATTCAGGGACCATGGACACCGTTTACCTTCAAAGATCCGTCTCTCAATCTTGCAGAGTTCCCCGACGTGAGTACCTTGCTTTACTACTGTGTGGAGAAATTTTGACTACCTACGTTTGTGTGTTTGTGTACGCAGGACAAGCTGGGTGCTGCACCAAGACTGGAGAAGACTGCGACAGAAAAGTTGCTCGAGATGTACAGAAAGCAAAAGGAAGAGGAAGCTTCCCAGTTGAAGGAAGCCCAAGAAATACCTGCTTGAAAATATTGAAACTCATATAGCATTGTTACGTGTCATAGTTGATAAACTTAAATAAAAATCATTGTACATAACAAACTTGAAGCAGGTGTTATCACTGCATTGTAAAATCCACGAATATTACGGACGATCTTCATAGAAAAAGTACAATACCGTTTCAACAATTACATTCTTTATTTTATTAATTTTTTTGTTTATCGCCGATGCATACAAAACCATTCGTAAACTCTCGGGGATACCGGTGAATAATGCTGTTAGGTTTCGATACATGCGAGATAAATTTGGTAATACGGCTAAAGAAACGATGTTGTGATGATATTTTAATAAACCGTCTATCTAAATGGAATATTGGTAAACTGCCTGTTTTCCGGAGCGATACATCAATCGTTTGTAAATTCATCTCCACTGTTAACTCAACGTTAAGAATTAAAAAATCTCTAAAAATGTCAAGTACAACGCCACGCAGCCGGAACCTTCGAGTCTCGACGAACATCGGAATAGGATAATTAACGTCACAATAAACCTTTCACGGCAGAAGCACGCATGACTAGTTTTTTTTTTTTTTTTTTTTATACATTCTCACACATACAGGAATATCCATTCGGTTGAAAAAGTGCTTTTACGACGAAAGGATTCATTTCCCAACGATAAGTAAATACAAAATGGGAAACATTTTTGTTTTGTTTTTCCTTAGTTAATCGGATTCTATCTTAGCGACGCAGGTACGTGACACTTTTATCTCCATTATTACGATTACCTACTTTTTTTTTTGTTAAATAGTAGAACTTTACAAAAATATATGTATATGGCCCTGCCCACTTTTATAACAAAACAAGACAACGGTATCGCGGGCACCGCGGATTCGATGGTTATAAATCTCTTCGGCTTTTCTTTTTCTGTACCTTCTCACAATTACTCAGATATCGACTGTTCAAATAATGTTCGCAATAGTTCGCTAATATTAACATTACCAATGAAAATTTATGCCAGCTAAACGTATCCTCACCCTATACACAATATATACTTTGCACGATTATCATAACTCGTATTATGGAAATGTACACGTTCATTCGTTTTCTTGTTAATTAAAAAAATGTCAGTGACTGTATATGGGTGAGTTTGATAATGAATATTTTTCTTCTTTAGTTTATCACGTATGTAAAGACCATCGACAAAAATTTCCTAGTTAGTACAATTTTTGAGGTAAACATCGATGGAAAAAATCTACGATAAATCCGGTGAAAAGTCAACACCCGAGATTGAAAATTTTGCAATGATGTCTCGTTTTTTTTTTTCTTTTTTTTTTAAATATAAAAGTAGTAAAATATACTAGGTATAATTTTTGGCATTGCGATAACGAAACCTAACGCCTAAAAGCCCGAGAAGAATATATATATCTTAAACGATTAAATTATAACACAACCATTCATTAGCTATTTCTTTCGTTTCTTCTTCCTTTTCACTCTTAGTAGTCATCAATAAGTATACGACGATCGAACGAAATATACAAATCGTTAACGCAAATAAACAGTGGAAAATAATTAAATGACGATTCGAGTAGCATGGAATAAAGTTAGCAATTATCGTATTTTAGCTAATATACACATATTATCCTACAACATCCACGGCTTTCATAGATTATGAAACTAAGATGACATTGTAATAACTATTAATGCTATTTTACAATTTTGGGGAATCTCGATTGTCAGTCGAATTTTCAATGAACTATCGATACCTCTCTGCAACATGAACATAAATAAGGACATTGGTGAAATATAATTATTCATGCGAAAAATCATAACTTAACCGGTTCGGCACCGCATTCAGTACCGTACCAACAGCCTTATCCATTCGTACAGATATTAAATTCATACCGATTCCATGTAGCCCGAAATCGTGACGTTTCAATTGTTCTTTTTTTTCTTTTCTTCAACTTTTGTGCTTTTACATGGTTGAAAAATATCGCGAACTTTTCGGCGATCGAGTTACCCACGAAAAGCCATCTGCTGTACGATAATCATTACAATCTAATAGTCGAGTGAATATGTTGGCAATGTGGTTTAAAAAAAAAATACATTGTCTCCTCATCAGAGACTATACTAGGCCAACAATACATCCGAATGAATCTCCTTCAGTGTGATAGAGCAGAGAGCATCTTCTTCGTGAAGACAAACTGATTCGTTGCTGTAAATGAAAACGTAGTGGACGACGATAGCGTAACGAGCGAGATGGCCTCGGACATCTCGCTCGTAATATTGTTCGGACATGAAAATGACGATGAATCGCGAGGATACGGCGTCCCCGGATGGTTATTGAGACTCGCGAGTTATTGAAAATCGCGAACCGGAAATGCAACTCGATTACGACGGACAACAAACACGCAACGCGAGCTGATGATGTTGAAAGACTAGAGCCGCGAGAGCGCGTGGCCTATTCGACTTTGAGTCGTTTGCTGAATTCTTCTTGCTGCTTTTCTCTCCATTCCTTCTTCGGCTTCATTCTCTTCAGTTGACCGTCCCTGCAGTAAAATAAAATAAACATTCTACTCGTTTTTCATTGTTAGAAAAAAAAGTTCCATTTGGACTTTCTACGTCAATAACCGCAGCACGAGAATTCTACAAAGCACATTCACGTTTCTTCTGATTTCAATGAGCAAAGTAATCGACAATTCATAAAGTTATTGTAAGCAAGTAAAGTAAAGAAGCGCATATTTCGCTGTTAATAAAAATTGAAAGTATGCCCTTGGAATTTCAGTCGGTCGATATAATGGAAAATATTAATGACGGCAGCGCGAAATAAAAGATCCGCAATTAACTCACCACTGTAGATCGACGAGACCACCTTGTCTCGCTATAACAGACTTCACTCTGTTTGCAAAGTCTATGGCACTCTCATCCTGCTCTCTGTACATCGGTGGAAGATACCAAACGTCGCAGACGATCGCCCAACTCGACATCATCATGTATAGATACTGAATCATCGTGTACCTACTGCTGTTCCAGAATGCATCACCGAAACGTGGATCGTACTGCAAAGCAAGCAAGTAGTTATTATTGTTATTATTATTATTATATTTTGTTCAAATGTGCCGCCTTTATATAAAGCGTTCTCCATCAACTGGCCCACCTTTTTTTGACCCTTTCGAATCTGTTCCATAATTGACTAACTTGCCGTACTACTCAAAGGTACTGCTCTGTGCATTTTTTCAGGCTTTGTAATTCACTCGTTTCGGCAATGATTTTTTTGTTTTAATTATATACCTTAGACAAGAGATCGGTAAAAAAAAATATCAGAAAAAAAATGTATACACTATTCAAAGCAATATGTGTTAATTTTTTTATGTTATCGGAAAGTATATTTTCAGCAAAAAAAAACTTGAAATCATTTTTTCTTGTCCAATGCGACATCTTCAATTCCGCTGTAAATTTTGTGGTCGAGATGGTGGAGAATGCCTCATAACGAAGGTGTGGATGCATACAGTTTACCTTTATAGCTACGGGATAAATGATACCGCCGACTTCGAAGCTGCCCTTTTTAAACTGCATTACCGACGTATTGTTGATACACGTTCCTTCCGGAAAAATGAGAATCGGTGGATTCGTCGGATCCGAAATATGTTTCTTTAACCTGGAGACAGAATAAAATATTGTCAGATTTATAGATTTCACGGACTCGAACGATGCAGCACACTGCTATTGATCGCCGTGTTTTTTTTTTTTCTTGTTTTACCTTTTTGTCACCGCCTCCCTATCTTTAACTTCCGAACGTTCGAACCATATATGAGGTGACGCGCGAGCCAAAGCCCTTTGGAGAATTCCCAAGAAACCGCCGTGCCTCTGGCCGATCTAGTGAATCAGGTGTGAATGAGTAATTTCGAGGTCAATCGAGCACCCGTTGATATATCAATGAATTAAGGCCACAAGAGCATTGGATCATCGATATATATTTATTATAAAATAATGCATCCAGCGAAACGTGCAAGTCGACAGGTCACAATTTCTTTTTTATAACTCCAGTATTTTTTTCTCTGTTAACAACGCCCTACTATAAAGCAAAATGAAAGTCCGCTGTGTGTGAGTATTCCTTCAAAATTAACAACGCCGAAACAAAGTAAATATGTTCACCTTATCATATGCAATTAAAACGACTTAAAATGTGCAACATTTTTATTCCCATTTACAAGCTGGTTTCTTTTCCTTCGCGCTTCTATCGAATTTGCAAGACTTCCCGGGACGTAAAAACGATAGCAGAGACGAGATACCACAAGCAATGACAATTAGTTTTATTAGTGGTGTAACGTTTTTTCAAAATTCGCCGAAACCTTCGTAGGGAGCGACGTGGGCTTGAACTACGTTTTCGATAAGTACGGTAATATCGGTTCGTCGTGTAACATTTCGATACGAGTGCGAAAAAACTTTTTCTGACGAGTGTAAGTTTGCAGCACGAGTGGAAGGCGAGCGTTGCAATCACACGAGTTCAGAAAACGTTTTTCGCACGAGTATCGAACATAATTTTATTTCACAAGGTGTGAAAATGGGCAAACCCGCCATTTTCCCACCGAGTGAAATAAATAATTTTTTAAATTTTCTTTCTTGCGATATCTAGTATATTAATGGAAGAAATAAATAAATGCAACGATATATATGCAAATGGACATACCAGGGAGTAGCAATTATCGCACATGAGGACAAGAACGTCAATGGGCGAGGTGTGATTAGCGACGCAAATGCCTCTCATCGGTCGATTTTCAGGGTTGTGGTAGGTAATAACCGAGGAAAGAGCGCTGGACAATACCGCGAAACACATTATCGACACATTGTAGTTCAGCCACCGTTTGAAGCTACCCTCCGTAACATAGCCGACTATAGCTGTACACATCGTCAGCCACATCACCTGAAAATTAACAATCTCGAGACCTGAGTACCATCGATTCACCATTTATTGTACTTTTCGACATCCAAGGACGTCGCTAGAAAGTATTGCAACGTTCTTACTCGACGCTCAGAGCCTTTCTCAATTTATGCTGTTAGTTTTTTTTTTTTTTAGTTCAACTATCCTCCTGCCCATGGAGGCGTACAAATACAACCAGTTCGTAGAACGTCGATGAAATACAGGAGATTATTACTCCAGTCAAATTATTTGGAGGAGATATTTTTCAACGTGTGACTTTACAAACAAAACAACAACAAAACGTTGAACATAATGAGAGAAACTTTGAGCGGACATTTGTTGATTTAATAATAAACATTCACCTGGAAGAACATGACGGACGGTACAGAGAGACGATAACATTTCCAGCGTGCATTTATACCGATGAGTAATGGTAATTCAATGGTAATTCAATGGCTCTAATGGTAATTCAATGATGATCGGAGAGAGCGGTGTAAAACGAAACACCTGGGCAAAACGGTATATTTCAATCAATTTTTGGAAAGAGAAAATAAACGCGTTTCATCACAGATGGGGAATATTAGTCCGTTTTGCCGCGGCAGTCCATTTTACCTTCCTCCATACCAATTACGGCGGGAAAAAACATAACGAATAAGAACAACCATCTTAAACACGACTGCGATATACATTCCAATGTAGCGACGATGACCCATTAGATCCCCGATAAACAGCCGCTGCACCTAGCAGTCCATTTTTATGATCTTATTTTTTTTTTTTCAATATATTACCAATGAGAAAGTAGTCTGCGTCGATAGGATGCAAACGTCGATCGTCGATGTGTGATTGGCGACGCACATACCTCCGGTCTTTGGCTTGTTCTCTGGATTGTGGATCGTAATAACGCTAGACAACGATCTCGACATTATCCTGAAAGAGGTCTTGAACGCGTAGTCGTACGCCCATATTTTTATACTGCCGTCCGGCAAGAAACCGATGAAGAACGTCGCGACAACGAGATACAATACCTAAATATGCTGTTGCGTTAGTTACTGATGCATCGTACATGTTTCTTTTTTATAATGATGTTCCCCAAACCGTTGACTGACAGAGATTCATATGAACGATTTTCTTTTTTTTTAAGTGAAAAACAACGGATCGAAACAATAACGACCGTCTTCACTCTGTGAGAATGGCGAAAAAAATTTGACAATGTTTCACTGAATCGTAAAAAAAAATCAGTATTTTAACCTTTTAACGATCATTGGAAAGAAACCAATTTTTATCGTTCCCTGTAATTGTAATGTATTTACAAGTTAGTGCGAAAACCGTTGGGCGACTAACAACAAACTAATGGAAAGAACCTTGTGCATCAATGGTTTGTAGAGTGCACCATTTTTTGAAACCGTTTAACCAGTTTGGTGCAATGCATAGAAATTCAATGTAAAAGGATTACGTTTGCGATTTAGTAGTATCTAAAAATTATCCGCTTACCCCAACGAAGCAGATGAATACTCTGAGGGGCAGAAGAAAGAAGTATCGCATGCAGAATCCGAACATCCATATCACAGTGAGTTTCCACGAAATGAATTCATACCGCCTGTTTGTCCTCGTCAAGAGATTCCAGTTCTGGTAAACAAAAAAAATATAATTATAAAAATCAAAAATGTCTCCATAAAATTGTGAAAATTGTGACGTTCCAACTCGATTTCAGACGAATTTCATTCAACGAAAAAACTCACTTTCAGCTCTTCAGCCTCGAATCTCGACGTGACCTCGTCCTCTATTATTGCCTCGACTCCGGCTCTTATGTAGTCCAGACATACTGCCGTATCAAATTCACCTTTGAGAGTTACCGCGGACTCGGTCTCGACCGAACTATGCTGAAACAAGTGAAGGTATGTACCGTCTGGTTATTAGCACGTTACCGAGAATAATTTTTCGATTGCCCGCGATGAAAATTCACGGTAATAAAGGAACAATCACCCCCTGAATGCGACGTTGGAATTTAGTATATCGCACACGCATTGGTCCATATTGTCATTGCCTTTGCACACGGTAAAAGAATGCGGCAGTACAAATGTCTGTTTATTTAAATAGAATTGTGAATTTTATTTTTTCACCATGAAGATTAATAATTTTTAACCAATTCGAACAACTTTATACGCGTCATTCCATTACATTCCCGGCAGCCACGAAAATGAAAAAAAAATCTGAAAACATTTCTCAAAATCACGTTGTGCGATTCCAACAGGCACATTAAGTGAGTCATCTTGAGCCAGGGCTCTTTTTTTGTTCCCCGAATAAAAAAATTGTACAGTGTGCTCAAAATATGAATAAATATGTCGTGAAAAGTTCGCAGTTGTATGTTTATTTAGTACGCAAAAAAAATTCCCAAAAAAGCGAAAAAAGAGCCTTCACGCGGAATAACTTTCTTAAGTTTTGAATTTTTTTAAGTTTCTTGTTGGCTACTAAGACCGAAGATTCTTGGTTATTTTAGTGTTGTCAATGGTAACTGTTCTCGAGATATGAGTTTAAATGAAAATTTTTAAAAACTGGAACGTTCCGTCATGAAAATTCAAATATTTTGAAAGCTGCTGAAAATGTATGCTCCGTTTATCAGCAAAAGTGTATAAAATTTTGACTGGAACAAGATACCGCACACTAGAATTGTCACAAATTTACACGACCTCCATGTGCGCGCATACATACATTTTTTGCTCTTATCTTAACACGCTACAAAATTTACCTCTTTTTCGTTACCTACGTCCACCAAGTCCCCTCCGGATTTAGAATTCTCAACGTGATTCTTATTGTTCTGATGAGGGTCCGGTCCTGGCACTAGGATAAGATCTTGTGATCTAGCTATAACCGTATTGCCGGGACCTCCGTTCTGTATCTTGTTCATCTTGTGGATGTTATTGGTTTTCTTGTGATTTTCCGTCACGCCGTGTAATCCACCGCCCTCGTCCTCACTCTCGTTCTCCTCCTGTTCCCAAGTGCCATTTCTCTTCCTCACGTTCTCGATATTTTGTCTTCCATACTGCAAACATTAATAGGTCGAAATATTTAAGACAAATTAAATAACTCGATAAATACATCAAATAATAACATCTCTTCGCCACTTAGCTCATTGCCTAAGGCACTAGCATAAGGATTTGGTACAAAAAACTGGTAGATTTTCAAAACTTTTAATAGCGCGGATATTAGAAGGACAAGGTCGGGTTTTACACACAGTTAGTACAAGGTGTTATGAAATTTGAGTTTTTTTTTTTGTAATTGAAAAATATGAATTAACAAGGGACATATTGTTAATATACAAGAGAGATTCGGCATTGAATTAAAAACGGACGTATCGCAAAATTTATTCGTCCGATTGAGTTGAAATTTGGACAGATTCTTGATTAGAATATTTTATATCTAATGACCGGGTGATTTTCAAAAATGCTCATTTATTTGTTCATAACAAACGATTACGGTCGATTTTTTCGTCGAAAATCGAACTTTTTTTCACCGGATCATGATTTCCTCAATTTTCAAAATTAAAAAAGTGTCCGATCATTCAATGGTTTTATTGCTTTTCTAAAAGTAAAATTTTGGTTTTTTATTTCAGGTTCCTGTGACGGCCGAAGCCGTTGGACCAATCTGCAGCCGAATCGATTTTGTGTATTAACACCAACAATGTGTTATACTAACGGTGTCTAAAAGCCCAACCTCGTCCATCTAATACGCACGTTAACATTCTTTTTATTTTAATCCACCGGTCTTTTAGACCAAATCCTTATGCTCTTGCCTTGAACCATCGCTAACCACCTAAACAATATACTTGCATTTAATCACTTATTTAAGTAATAGAAAAAGAGATTTATTGACAGTGCTTAATAATTCGTATACAAGCGTCTCCTTATATTAGTTTTATTGCTATGTTAATTATACACCTTGGCAAAGGGCCATCAACCTGAGACCTTCAGCCCTCTCCCTTATTTGAATAAAAATAAAAACCTTTAAGGGCACACGCCACAGTAAATGGGTAAAAACGTATGCATATTCCGTAATTTCTTTTCTCGGTAAATATATGCTTTATCGAATTGATTTTCTAAGGGAGCAAGGAGGATATATTAACGAACATTTAAGAATTTTTTCATTCAATTTTATTGTTATTCTTTATGTTTTGTATCGGTTGGCGTACATTTTTTTTTCGAAACTTCGTTTGCCGTGGCCCTGATTTCGACATATAATTTTATGTGAAACAAAACTTTTTAATTGTTTCTTAACAAACGATATACAACGCGGTCCTTGACGAGGGGAAAAATAAAATTAAAAAAAAATTTCCAAATGGCGGCCAGTTGAAAAAAAATCGGTTTCTACCCATTTTTTTTTTTTACACTTTGAATAATTTTTTATTATTTTTTATTCAAATATGAAACCGTCAAGCACTAAAGAATCTGTAGAAGTAAATTGGGCAAAATTTTCAAAAAAATCCATCGAGCCGTTTTTGAGATATTAGGGTCACCAATTTTGAAAATCACGTTTCGAGAAAAAAGCGTTCAAAGTTCAGCCGAGCCGCTGCTTGAGCACTCCGCCACTTTCCACATATAACGGTATGTAACTTTTGTAATTCGTTGAATATGGACATAAAAATTTAATCGAATATTTTTGACACTATAAACTATTAGAAAATTAAAAGAAAGTAAAAAAAAAATTCGAAATTTTACTGTGGCATATACCCTTAAGTAACGATAATAAAGTTTTGTATCTGTAACCAATTTGAGTAGAAAATGGAAAAAAATAACAAAAATAAATTAATAATAATAAAAACACGTCGAAAAGTTGATAAAATTTGATCGAATTTCATCGGAGCGCCCTCCTCGCTTCCGCTTTCTCATCGACAAATCGATTACTCGACATTGCATGTAATCTAGCAATGTTCAAACTGATGAAATTCGTGCGGCACATTTTTGCTATTGGCACGAATCCCGGAGATAGTATATAGGTCCGAAGGTGCAACCTTAGCTTTTACCCGACTAACTGCGAAAAACAAGGTCAAAGACTTTCGCCGCTAGAAGTTTTCGATCCTAGTTATAAATAGACGGGTTATCATTCTCTTCTATAATAGTAACTGAAATTTAAGAAAACTTTTTTAGATTGTGCGGAGAATATTGGCAAAGTCTGCCGTACTTGACGTGACTTGGAAGTGCGGCGAAGTTGAATCGATCAGAGAACTTGCTTGTACGTTTTAAAAAATTTTTTTGAAACTTGATATTTTTTTAACGAAAAAATTTTAAATCGTTGAGAAGCGATGAATTTGTCTCGTTTCGGTTTCACCGCCGGCGCTTCGAACGGCACAACAGTTGGATCATTGATTTCGTCTCAATCCGCATCCGTAGCTATAATTATCTCGGGACAGTCTGTTACCTGCACTGATGTAAAAAAAAAAAAATCATGAACTTTGCCGTTCGAACGAAAAAGAGATAAGCGAGTTGCACAACCAACGATGACGATGCACTGTCTGATACATTAATAGTGCAAACGCGGTGAAAAGTAACTCACTGAAAATCGTTGCGAGTAAGTCTTCTGTACAAAACCGTGTATAACGGGAAGCCTTAAGGATGTCGAAGCGCCGCAGACGAGTCAATAGTCCTACAGTACAGAACACTGGCAAATTTCAAAGTTTTGCCATTAGGTATGCAAAAATGAAAAAAACACATTCACACTAGGGTGGTCCCTAAATTGAAAATTTTTCAATTCTTTGCCGGCCACTCCGTATTATCGTGAGATATAAAATAAAAACGCAAAGTGCGAAGAGTCCCCGAAATTAATGCATTTTTAGAGATCGTTAGCGGCAATTTAAAAAATTAAACACTTCGGAGTATCTAAATCTAAAGTCAAAATGAAAAATTCGAGATTTCCGTGAAGCCACCCCGCATTGCCAAAGTATAGCGTATAAGAAAAAACTCTGCGAAATCCCTATGAAATCGAAGTATATTTAGACGTCGCTACCGAGGGTTAAAAAAAAAAGTTTTCGACTATTATAGCTAATAGTTACAAAATGTTGTAAAAGGTGAAAATCCATCGCGGAAAAATAACCAAATATTTAATTTGAAAAGATATGTTGTTGTAACAAAAGTTAAATAAAAAAACCGACGATTTGTCGTTTCTGGTAAATGGAGTCGACAAATTCCTGGAATGGTCAAAAAGTATAAAATATCTCAATCGACGAAGGAACGAAACATTTTATTTACCTAATTCTCTTCAACGGCTGAAAAAAGAGTACTCTCGTTTCAGCTGTTGAAGAGATATTTTATAGAGCTGTCGACAGAGATATTTTATACTTTTTGACCATTGCACACCGAGAGGAAGTTGAAAATTGAATTTTTTATAACGCTTCTTGATAAAAGTTGAAAATCGAAATTTTTTGCATTGTTTGTATTTTTGGCTTCCTCATAGAGGAAGATTCGCGAATAAAGGAACATTATGAGAAAACGATATGAAAATTAAAATTTTTTATTTAACTTTTGTTACAACAAACATATTTTTTCAAATGAAATATTCGGTTATTTTTCCTTGGCAAATTTTCACCTTCTACAACATTCTATAATTATGAGCTATAATTGTCGAAAACTTTATTTTTTAACCCTCGGTAGCAACCCTTAAAAGTGCTTCGATTTCATAGAGATTTCGAAGTTTTTTCTTATTCATTATATTTTGGAAATGCGGTGCGGCTCCAAGGAAATTCTGGAATTGCCTTGGAGTTTTCATTTCGACTTTAAATTTAGATGTTCCAAAATTTTTAATTTTTTAAATAGCTGGTAGCGACCTCTAAAAATGCATTAATTTCGGGGACCCTTCGCACATCACATTTTTATTTTATACCTCACGATAATACGGGGTGGCTCCCAAAAAATTAAAAAATCTTCAGTTTAAGAACCACCCTAATAGCCAAACAAGATTTTGAAGGAATGTAATAATCGTATATGATTTTTCTACAAGATATTTTCTCTCCAGCTTCATTGAAAAAGATGCGAAAGATACGCAAACTTATGTACATCGCCCGTACAACTCTTTCAGCCACAAAACGAAAATAAAAGTTAATAAGGTATCATCGCTTATATTTTACTTTGAGATTAAGGTACATAGCTATGTCGCTTCCCGCTCATCTCGCATAAGTTATCGAAAAGTAAGTGAATATTGCAAGTACTTCTCGATGGTATAAAAATCTGAAAAAAATGCATGCATATTAAAGGCACTGAAAAGATTCATTTTGCATAATAATAATTCCAAAATGTTATTAACAAATTTATCAAAAAATTAATTGATTAACAAATTACCCGGCAAACCAACTTTTTTTTTAATTGAAAATGATTTATTTATTTTTCTGAATATCTATGAATTTTTTCAGATATTTCAATTAGTTTTGATTTTTGTGTTTTTTCAGACATTTTTTCCATATAAAAAAATTTAAAAATCAAAACTAATTGAAAAATCTGAAAAAATTCATACGTATTCTGAAAAATAAACGAATCATTTTCATAGAAAAAAAAGTTGGTTTGCCGGGCAATATGTTAAACAATTAATTTGTTGGTTAATTTGTTAATAACATTTTTAAATTATTATTGTGCAAAATTAATCTTTTCAGTATCTTTAATCTGCATGAATTTTTTCATAGCTATCTTAACGACCGATCGAACCCTTGCGTATTATTGCTCCGCGAAAGTCCATAAATTATGGAAGCGCGCAACAGATTGTTTCGATAACGACGCGACACATCGCTCGATACAAGAGCAGAGTGTGTGAGGTTGTATAATAATAATGCGACAGTTTGACACGCGACCATTGCTCTTCTTGTTGAACTCTTGTGATTCAACAATGCCACGCTACAATGAGTGTGATGAAACATTTCAATTGAACGCTACACGATACGCGATAATCGTCCTCTCCTCGCGCTATCAACATAACTGGTCAGCAAAAAATATAGTGGGAAGTAGGAGGACGGCATTTTATAGCGCCGCGATTACGCCGCCCCCCCCCCCCCCCCCCCCCTCGTACTTCGACTCGCTGCCCCGCCACGATCAGCATGCGTTCCCAGTGCGGGTAAATTGCTTGATTCATTATTACAAGATAACATAGTTACACGAGGGAAACATGCTGTTCTAACAATGTTCATCTGTAACGAGCGTGTACCAACTTATATCTCTCCGGTGAAAAAAAAATGTAAACACGTGTAAGATACGAGACACGCGCACGTGACCAGTTCAAAGGATTGCGGTGTTATAATACTCGACGTATATTTTTATTCGTAATCACCAAGGTCGAATTCTCTCCGAGAAGGAATTTCGATAATCGGCATAACGCTGATAGCTCTATTAGCTCCCGAGCGGCAAACACATTGCGAACGATACACCAGCGTGGACGAATTTTCGAAGATTCTTCTTTATGTTGAGAATTGAGATTGACCAATTTTTTTTTAGTCATTATAATATGCACATAGTTCACATATCTCAAAGTGCCTTTGAGATTCTTTTATTTATTAATAATTTTGGTTTTTAATCATTTTTTTTTTTTTACATTGTTTAATGATTATTGCATTAAACGTCTCGTTAAATTTTTTGTTCGGCAAAAATAAAATTACTATCGCTGTTAAGAACGCTACAACTCTCTGGAAAATAAATCATTAACGAAAACTCCAGTCTCGTCGGTAGAACGAGTAAATGCGTTGTTACAATAACGAACTCACGTAACGAGCATGAGCTTACCTTCGAGGTGTTCCTTCGACATATCGAGTTCTCGCACGGATTCTGTATCTATATCCGTGATAGAGAAGAGAAAACCAGACTTTATCACAGAAACTTCTGAACTGAACTTCCAAATTCATCTCTCGTCTTATTGTGTTAAAACAAACATTACAACCTTCGCTATCGTGATGGGACACAAAAAAAAACTTCCGTTCAACAACATCAATTTTTTTCCGATGTTTTTCGAACTACAAAATTTATCAGTTTTGTACCCAGAAAAAAAAATTTGCCGGCCGCCGTTTATTAGGTTTAAGTAAAATATTTATTTGATTAAAATAAATATTTATTTAAATTAAGTAAATAGTCACTTAAATGAAATAAATATTTAATTAAATCAAATAAATATTGTACTTAAACCAAATAAACGGTGGCCGTCAAATAAATTATTTTTCAGGGTGTGTAATGAAAAAAAAACTGTTTTTCAGCACTTTTTTTACTTCGATTTGTTAATATCGCGATGATAATTTTTTTTCAAACGCGACGATAACTTTTGAGGCTACAGACTTGAGAGCAATTCAATACCACGGAGGGAAGGCGAGATGCTATTATAAAACTGTGACCGGGGGGGGGGGGGGGGGGGGGGGGAGCTGCAGTCTACGGCAACGGTAATGCAATTAATGCTTGCCAGTCGAGAATTTGTCGGAGAACGAGAAGGGGGGGGGGGGCGGCAGTTTATGACGCCAGGTCGTCACGTCGTGGTCCACAATACTGCGCGATTTTGACGTACCTAAGTGTGTAGTCATCTTCCGTCCCGGCTAAACTACGAACGATTTGTCCGATTCGTCATCGGAGACAAAAAAATTATTTATATAATTCACTCAATTTACAATGCCGACGGAGCATTGGTATCGTTAATCACGTGACGTTCACAAGTGTCGCAAGGTATTTGTGAACCGTCGAATGAATTTGCACAACAACGCGCATTTTACGGTTTCGCAATAATCCCACAGATGTCATATATTTTCGTCATCCCGAGCGCGTGCGTACGCGACTCGGCATTTCTTCAATAACAAATTGAAGATTCTTAATTATCTATGAACTAATTGCATGACTTTTTTTGTTCATAAACCATAATTATATCTACAAGTTATAATTCTGATACAGGCGAATGCCTGCACTGAGGAAAAAAATTTGTTGCTTTAACCAAAAGTCGCGGTGACATTCGTTCAAAGCTGTTATTTGTTTGGTACAAATAAAGCATTGTTTTGTTAAACGATTATTTGCTTCGATTTATTCAAAACTTGTCGATTGAAACAAACATTTTTGTTGTACCAACCAAAGACACCTTTGAACGTACGTCACCGCGCATTTGCTTAATCCAACCATTTCTTTTTCTCAATATGAATAATGGTCCGAAAATTCTCAACTGAAAATTAATACGATGGATAAAAAAATTGTAACTAAAAATTAGTTGAACAATTTTCAAATACTAATTTTATATTTTATATTTTATATTTTTAATGATAATATAATATCGATGGCTTCATGCCATAGGGACGCGTAGGCTGCGTATCATCATAGCTTACATGCCCTCCTGGCGTTGAACAACACTGATAAAAAATGTGGTTGACTCAAACAAATTTCGTTTCAATCAACTAAACGGCTCGGATCAATACGTTCAAATAAATATGTATGTAAAACGATCAAAATAATTCATTGTTTTTCCTCATATAACCGCACTAGATATCAATGCAATGTGATATTGTGATTATAATTGTGATATCATTTAATCGACATTTTTTGTAGAAACTGGCATTCGCATTTTTCGCAATAGTGCAATTGCATGACGGGATCCTTCACGATATTTTAGACTCTGATATAGCGGAACGGTTTGTACACAATGAATCATGTTCAAGGCATATTGTTTTATGGTCCGGTCGTTGCCACAGCGGTAACCTTTGGTCGCAGAGGATGATCATCATTCGTACACTCGGTTGAACGACTGGTGAACTTTGGACCGTAACAAGGTCGAACTTTTACTTTTCCATCCAATTTTTAACGAGTACGATATTCTCGTCGAGTGGTTACGATTGATCGGGCTGACTTTTTTGGTTCTCAGAATTTTTATAATCTGAGAAAAGTGTCCGAGGTTCATTTCATGGTGAATCAACGACAGCGATCATCTTGTTAGAGGTTGTTATTTTCTTGGTAAATTGTACAATGTACCTTACAAAAAATTGCGTAGATAGACGAGCGATAGCAACAAAACTTTTCTTTTTCTTTTTTATGATTTTTTAATCGTGAAGGAATTTATACTTCGGACCTGGTGGACTTTGGATCAGTGACCGATAATTACGCGATTTACCGATCGATGGAAGATACTCGAATATTGTCACTGTATACTGGATCCGTTCGTTGCGCGAACCTTTCAGCGATTTTATAATCGTAAAAAATCCTTCGCTCAATAAAAAAAAAAAAAAAAAATGTTCAAATATGATTTTCTCAAATTTTTTTTTGTTCGCACAAAACAATTTGAGTGAACGAATTTTGCTGCAGCTGCCGTTTGGGCATAAAATGAGTAATTTCTGCTGTTTCTGATCGGATCTCTTTTTTTTATCGTATTCTCGCTGATTTCGAATGGAGGCGTGCGTTTGTGAAAGAAAAAGAAACATATGTGTAATTCAACTATTTTTTCTGGGCGTGTAATAACAAGCCTCGCATACCCCGGCATGCGTAAAATAGAGAGTTCATCAGAGGTGCAATTGACACTCCACTATGTATTTTTTTTTATCGACAGAGTTGATCATGTTGCGTTGATCAAGATTAAAAAAGCATCGCAATATACTATTTTACACGTGGAAATTTAATTTCCCGTTGTGGATACCCATCTACACAGTATATTTAGTGCGTTATCCCTTTGTTCATCTCATAGTCCGAAATTGCACCCAAGGGAGACAAAAGCATGCGTTATAATAGAAACAAAATCCATATTTCACTCGATGCAGATTTTTTTTTACAACCGGCGGCTTGTTCTTTTCTGATTCGAGTGGCTTCATAAGATTACAATAACTTTCCGCGCGCTACCTAGGTGTAACTCTGTCTGCAGACCAAACAAACTTTGATTCAAATTTTCTACAATTTTTTGTTACGTTGTTCGACAATTTTTTTTTTTACATTTTTTCCGTAATATTTTGTTCACATTTAAGGTAGAACAAACAGGATCGACGAATTAATGCGGCTTTCAATACCAAAACTATGTTTCCTTTGTAGAAGACACACAGCAAGTTTCGCTGCGATACGAAATGTCATTGAAAATTTATTGTCTTTTGGGATGGATAAGACAGACAAAATTCTGCAAATGATTTTCTTGCATACTGGGACATGAAAAACATGTTTCAAGACCATAATTTGACAGCCAAATTCTTTTTGTATTACATTACGTTATCTCCTTACATACTTCGTATGGAATGAGAAAGTAAAAATGTTCCGTTCATATCTTGTTCCATTATCGGCGAAACAAAAATATTTTATATCTCGACATATGATAAATGAACACTTTACAACCAGGCAAGAAAACTTGCTCAATTCATTGCCACGGGCATTAGGATGAGCGCGTATTGGAACAACAATGAGATATTTTCCGTGCAAACTCCATGAAACGCATAAACTTCGATATAAAATGACGTAACGACGATCGTGAGATGTAATTTGCCTAACGAGAGTATCCTCTGCTCCTCGTATAGAGCGAATGCACGAGTCAAGCATGATAGATTAATGTATGTATGTACGTAATGTATGTTGTCTGAGATTTTAAAAATGTAAAAAAGAAAAAAACGGCGATATCCTCGATTATAACAAAATGTGTGCACTTTGACGAATGTAACGTGCAGGTAAAAATGTCCTTACTGCGACTCTGTATATAATTAAATTGAAGCGAAGGTATGTCGAGTAGCCAATATATAAATCATCTGCGAATAAACTTTTCGGCATAATTCGCATATCGCGTGACATACCGACGTTAGGACGGAGCAGAAACGCCGCTTTATTTTTTTTGCGATAATGATACCGGTAGTCCGGATCGGAGGATGTTCAATCTCCACAATCTACGTTATCAACGCTCAGCCCTTTCGTTTCTACATCGGAGCTATGAGAGATATATAGTGAAAGTCACTATATATTTTGCGGGTGTTATGTTTCATCTAGAAAGTTCTCGAGTTAAATGAGTGTTATTGACAATTTATTTTTCGGCACTCAAAATAGTACGCGAGACTATCAAAAGATTAGTCTAATTCCGAAAGTGTACAGTATATTTATTTTAAAAATTCGTTATTTTTTCCTCAAAATTATTTTTGCTTCGTCATGTAAGAAGCTGTTTTCGCAAAAAAACATTGCAATTTTAATGTCAGAATGCTTAAAATAGTCAAAATATCGAGAAATTCGATTTTTAGCTGTCGTCCGGATGTGTGTGTGTGTGTGCGCGTGGCGGTCTTGCCTCGTTCAAAAGGATTATAACTAGAAAACGACTTGAGAATGCGAATTGAAATTTAGTACGCCAGCAGATTGGTCACGTGTCTTCCTTTGGTGCAATTTTCATAAAGATTGAGGCCCGGTTCGAGATTTTACGCGATTTTGACATTTTTGAAAAATGTGTATAGTAGCTTTACTAACTCGCGCACATTTTGAACTATCATCAACCTAAAGCTGCATACAAATATGATTCTATGATATTGAATTTGATCAGATTTTATGGAATTCCGATTTTTTTGAAAAATAACTACAAATGATCTAATTCAAGTAAACCGTTGAAGTTATTAAGCTGCAATTTGACACCGGTATGGAGTAACACAGTACAATGTTTAGTATTAAATTTTGCGAAAATGGATCTAAAGTTTTTGAATATTTCGGAAAATTTGTATGTTGAGTCCGACACGAGCTTGTGCATCAAATGTCGTTCTTCGAAGTTAAATAATTTGGAGATTCGTCATCAGTGGGGACGAAATACATAAGACATGGCCTCAAAACAATGAATTATGCAAATTTCGGTTAGCGATTTTCGACAATAAGTTATGTTGTAACTTTTGACCGATTCAATTTTATGAAATGTTGAAATTTTTTATGCACATGGCTTCCGCATTTATTTATAATTTTGTCCGTAGGTTCCTCTATGAGAAACCAAAAATCGATCACCGAACTGTTTCATGGAGAAAGCTATGCGCAAAATTATTTAAAAAATGAGGAAGCCATGTGCACATTACTTTGCAGCTTTTTTAACGCTGTATCGTCTTCTTTGATACGAAACCCTATAAATCAGGGTTCAATGTACGACGTTTATACAAGTCGTGCGTATGTATTAAGCCTGTACATATTTAACCCTTTACTTACGACTATTTGCCGGTAAGAAACTCGCGCCGGCTTTTTTTGTTTAAAAAAAGACGAGTCTTCCAAAGACTTTTTTCTTTTAAAAACCATAGAAAGTACGATGTAATGAAGCTGTACGATTTTTTTCGAATTTGAAAAACTACATTTATTGATACCCAACGCCCAGTTCGAACTTTCCAAGGTAAAGGATAAAACGCAGCTGTCCACCGTCCTTGAAATACCCGAAATGGATAGATTCCTCGCACTTGAATTTTGCCATATTCGCAAACGCGGAGAGAAATTACAAATCTTGTTCTCCCAACATTCCAGTCTTTGTATTAAAACTCGCTCTTCCAAAGTAGATGACAATTTATTTTTCAGTACAGTCTGTTCGGAGATAACAGTGTGCTGCAATTGATCGAATTTGTGTAATCGGCGACAGGCGCAAGAGAGCACACGCGTACATGTGTCACTTGTTGGACTGGCAAGTGAAAACGCCGATTTCCCCGTTACTAAAGCAGCGTGGACGAAGCGATTAATTAAATATCTAACGAGGTTTCCGGTGGAATTGTGAGTAAAGTAGTGCACAGGTAGCCTCAAACACCTACGCACATTGACCGGAAACGTCTGCATGACTATATTCTATCGGATGACTGTCGAGAGCCCAACTGTTAGCGTAGACGTTGCGAAATTGAATGAATATAATATAGATTTAAGAAAAAAAAAATGATATCTCAGCAAATTAATCGGCGTGACTTGAAGTCCGAAGGTGTAGTTTGTTATTCCGTGAGAAGGAGTGCGAAGATATAAATAGAAGTATATTGTAATTAATGCGGCAGAGTAAGATCGAAGGAGAGGATGGGCGAGTGACGACGATTGATCATTTTTGAGATTTCTATTATTTGACATGGAATATTAAATATGTAACACTTTCAACCTACCTCGAAGAGTGCGAGGAGAAGTTTTATGTAGAACTTTCTTATACCGAGCGACTTGCCGATTGATGCGAGAAATATTATTGAGAGTAAGAACATTAGAAACGGCGTTAGAAGCAGCGAAAACGCAACGGACACGACCGACATGAGCAACGCCATTTTCCTTACTGCCGCGGCCTCGGTATCTCACTTTTCGGACATGGATCGCCAGCAGAGAGACTCATGGCGAGTAAAGCGATGATTTTACACACAGGTGGCGCAACCTGTTGGACTCTGGTTACAAGCGTGATGTCCTTCGGACGGTAAAAATGAGCGGCCGCGTTTTCTTGCCCTCTGAGGTGTTAAGGGCATGTGAAACATACGTATCGATGCTCCGATGGTAACAAATCGCTTTCCCTATTTTTTCCGTGATAGTTGATGCTTCGACCAAAATCAAATTAGGTTTTTGTAGTCAATAGATATAATCGTAACAGGGCGCGTTCGAAAGCTTGTGTCCTATATATATGGTTAAAGTGTTTTTGGAATTCCGATCCGATGCTTCGTTTTCGAGAAAATCGATCTGCAAGAATCCACTTCCGGCATTTTGGAGTAGGTTACTTGGTAGCGTCTCGTCAACTCGCTCAAAAAACTTTTTTTTAAGTACCTGGCGTCGAGACGCTACCGCGTCTCTTGATAAGTATGAAAACCTAATTTGCTTTTGTCGTCGTCAATCGATCAATCGTTTTGGAGAAAACAGGGAAGGCGATTTGTTACCGACTGAGTCTGTACCACGTGTCCTTAAGGGGACGTGAAATATCGCGGTCGCTAATGAAAGCTGTAATGAACTTTTCTCAAGGGTGCTAATTTTTTTGAGGAAAAAGCAAATTCGAGCCGGATGCACACGGTAACTTCGCATCCGGCCCGAATTCATATTTTTCTCAAAAAAATTGGCACCATTGAAATAAAGTTAATTTGAAAATTGCAACTATCTCCCTCACACTCATGGCCCCGTCACGTGACTTTCACTTCCCCTTAAGAGCATGTGAAACACCTTTCCGAGTGTGTCTCTTGCGCTCCGCCGTGAGCGCCACTGATGCTATCTCTCTCGCACTCCATAGTGTGTCACATGCTCTTCAAATAAAACTTACTAAAGAGGCTGTGAAAAATTGAACCCTTCGACCGCCAATAGGAAGATAACTTCCGACTAAATTTCAATTGTCAGGCATTCACAAAGAATATATCCCGTTTAGAAATATTCTATGTTTTCAATTATTAGCATTTTTTCCGCAGACTCGATAAATTAGACAACAGAAATTATGTACTTCCCAGTAACCTTGAAAGGGTAAGTGGGGTGTTCGAAGGTCTTGCGTCGTACTTTTACAATTTGAGAATGAAGTAATAAATATAGGTGCACTTATTGACTATCCTAAAGAGCAGGTGAAATACCATGGTCGGTAATAAAAACGGAAATTAACTTTTTACAGAGGGGGTGGTATCTAAAGTTTATAGAAGTTTTATTAAAGACGGATTACATGTCAGCTTTCGGTGATACTTTTCTTTCGGCCATAGATGCTAGCATTCGTGAAAAAAGTTGATTACAGTTTTTTATACCAACTGCCCACATATACGGCAATATTTTTGAAATCCCTAGCAAGTTGACGGACGGCTGCTTTTAGGGAAAAAACTAAAAAACGGACCGGAAAACGGACACGTCCGTTGGGGAACGAAGCGGACTACAAAAACGGTAAAACGGACCGTACGATTGGATTGGTCCTTTTTCGGTTGCGGAAACCGAAGAAGGACCGAACGTTTTTTATTAAAATTTTTGGCTAAGTTAAAAATTTTTTTTGTTGTTTTGCTTTTAATTCTGTTTTTAATGAACGGACAGAATAAAAATACGTTCTTGGTCCTTTTTCGGTTGCGGAAACCGAAAACGGACCAAAGCAAATTTTTCGAAAAAAAAACGTTCGGTCCGTTTTCGGTCTCCGCAACCGAAAAAAGACCAAATGCCAACAACAAATGCACTGTCCGTTTTGTTCCCCAACGGACGTGTCCGTTTTTTGGTCCGTTTGCGATCCATCAACTTGATAGGGATGTTTCGAAGATATTCTTTTTTAAATAGTCCAAACATTTGACTAATATTACAAAATATTACTGAAATCTTTTTTAAAAATTTGGAAATAATATATTAGCTACAAGGGAGGAAAGTGCGTTTTTTAACCGAGTGTGAAGTTTGATTCAGAAATTCACACGAGGTGAAAAGGCACTTCCTCCCGAGTGACATACGCTATTTTTTCCCCGACTGCAAGCATGAAATAGGGCCTTCTTAGCGTAGTCCGGAAAATAGTAGTACATTACCCCACGAGGGCGAAAAACGTTTTTCTAATGAGTGTGAGTTTGCAGCACGAGCCGAAGGCGAGTACGAAATTTTTCATCACAAGGTGCGAAAATTGCGGTTTTACGCACGCGAAGCGGGCGGAAAAGTGGCCATTTCCGTACCACGTGATGAAAATATTTTTTGTCCGCTCATAAATCTTCCATTGAAATGTTTCGTTGGAATATTTTGATAGAATACTTTTAAAAATATGATTTCCATATATTTCAGAAATATTTCGGAATATTTGAAAGATTGAAAATATTTCGTGCTATATGGGTGTGCACGGGACGGGGAGGGGGGAAGGGGTTCCATGTGTCCAGCGATGTCAAAGATTACAATTTTATATTTATACGTATCTATTTTTACAATGAACAATAATCAGTATTCATCTATATCTACGTCAGAACAATAGTTGGCAATACATTTTTCGAGATACAACAACGCTTGCACGGGTAAAACGAATTAATCGGCGATGCGAGGGTCATTCGGATTGGCGTGAATCATTCGGATGATTTTCGACAGTTCAGTATCCACTGCGCTTCAATCTGAAACACAAGAACAGAATTTAATTAACGCATTTTTCAAATAAATTGTATGCTCACAGCTTTCACGTCATTGATAAATACAGGAGGACTCCTCTCATTTCTTATTTTATTATATTATATTATATCATTATTAATTTTTTGTAATCTTTGAAAATTGCGTTTTTTTGCAGCTTGAACATAGAAAAAACGCCATTTTCAAACATAACAAAAAATTCTGACAAAATTCATACGTATTCTGGAAAATAAACGAATTATTTTTATGAAGGAAAATAGTTAAGTTGCCGGGTAATTTGTTGAACAATAATTTTTATCTTCAATATGTTAATGACAAATTAGAATTATTATTTCACAAAAACAATCTTTGCCGCACCTCCCCTACAATTGATTTTTTTCAGATTTTTATTCCATCGAGAAGTGTTCGAAATTTTCTCTGAAACTCACGTTTGGCGGGACTGTACCGCAAGTACTACCTTAACGCCATGTGAAACACTCTCCCGTGGTGTCTCTCGCACTCCACTGCGAGCGCCAATAACGGTATCTCTATCGCTCTCGTGGCGCGGTCACGTGACTTTCACTTTCTCTTAAAGCGATAGTTAAACAATTCAGTTGTTGTCACAGCCGTTTCACTTTCCACTTTCGCGGAGCTCTCATGGCGGCCGACGAAAGGGAAAGTTACGAAAACCCAAATGGTTGACATGACAACGATTACCGACGAAGTTACTATAGTGAGTTCATCGCTCTCGAACAGCTGTTCAGAGTAGGTCAGTAGACAGTATGGCCTATATAGTCCAATGACGGCCCTTGGGGAGTTGAAAAGCAAAATGAAAAGTTAAGGAACGAGAAATGACAAACGAACGAGTTGTGTTAAGCGGGTGGTTAACCTATGCAAAAAGGGCTTCTACTATATACAGAAAAATAAGTAATCCAAATTAACTTTGGGAATATTTTTGTTTGTTTCATTCTATTTTTCTTAATCAAAGTTCGCCTCCGTCGTATCGTTATTGATGTTTTTCCGAGATACGTATTGATTCCTAAAAAACTACATACCTGAATCAAATTGTATAGATTGAGAAGACGTTCCAGCGTTGGTCTTCCGTCCGAGGAGCACGAAGTATCGCCACTAACGGATTGTAAATTTTTGTTCCTTTTGCCCCAGCCAGTTGAGAAATTCAACTGCGCCTCGGCGGACAATATCAGTAAATAGCACAGGAGAAGAACCACAGCACCGTAGGATGAAGATTTTTTGCAATACCTGGGAACGAAAGATTAATCAAGACACACGACAACATGTCTGAATGACAACAACAATATTAATTTGCATTCCCTGTCGGATTAGGAAACCGTGATCACAAACACTTTTCCACCGTGAAGCTACCAGTCTTGCATCGCAGTAAAATCTATCCTTTAACGACCATTAAAGAAGTGACCGAAAAAAATCAGCGATGGTAGAATCGCGGTTATTTGGTGATTGCAAAACAACCGGAATCTACTGGACTGGTCACAACACGGCTTGCTGCCTGATAGGTTTATGGCGTTATGCGAGCGTCGTTTTACAGTCACTTTCGAGTAACAATAATCCTACGGGAATACAAAAAAAGGTGCAAAGTAATTTGCATATGGCTTCTTCGTTTATTGCACTTTTGTGCACAGCAAAAGTGGGTTCATCGATTTTGGCTTCCTCATAGAAGAAGCTATCCGCAATATTGTAATAAATGGGGAAGCCATGTGCAAATTACTTTGCACCTTTTTTCGCAACATAAAAAATATCTACATCTTATAAAATCGAAACGGTCTCAATTTGCCTCAATATTGATCGTAGAAAATTACCAACTGAAATTTGCGTGATTCGTTGTTTTGAGGCCATTTTTAATATATTTTTCACCGCTGTTAACAAATCCGTAGCTCATTTTACTCGTAAGGTGATGTTTGGATCAGAAACTCGTGAAACTCGTGAAACTCGTGGCAGACGTAAAACAAACATTTTATGAAAAATTCAATAATTTCGTTAAATTTAATCGATGAATCGTTTTTTTTTATTACCAAACATTCTGCAGTGTTAATGCTTTCCCTTTCAAAATTTGACCTCGATACCCTCATGTTTACACAAATCACAGAATTTTTTGTAATAAAAAAATTCATCAAATCCAACTGACTGAATAGATTTGGGCCCAATTCAATACAAAAGGTATTTGATCCTATTACCTTTGTATGCAATTTTTGGATGATAGCTCAAAATTTACGAAAAATAGAGCTACCATAGACATTTTTCAAAAATTTCAAGCTCGCGTAACATTTCCAACCAGCCTTCAATCTTAATGAGAATTTCACTAAATGAAAAGTCGTATCCGCTTTACTAGTATACAAGTTTTCAACACGTTATCTCAAACTGTTTCCGATTTACAGACGTTTTAAACGAACCAATTCTGTCACACACACACACATCCGGAAACAGCTAGAAATCGCATTTCTGCACGTTTCGGACTATTTTAAGAACTCTGATACTAAAATCTCGATTTTTTTCCGAAAACATAGCATCCTCTATGTGAAAGCAATATACGAAATTTAAGTTGGAGGGCAGATTTACACTACATCACACGTGTGTAACTTCGGGATAAATCAAAACTCACATTTTGAGGTATTTGGTACTTGTATAGATGATCGTTAGTTCTCGATGGGTGGAAAAGTCTCGTCGTACTAGGAACGAAAGGTCGCTTGCGTTTGAGAATAAAGTGATTGACCAGGGCTGCTTTATACCGGCGACCTTAAACAAATCGTCATGGGGACACGATTGATTCGACAAAAAATTTCGCAATCTTTTCAAAGCCACTTATTACAATTAACCAGGCGTAGGTGTCGTTGAGCGTAAAGGGGCTTCTTCCTAATTTGTCGGTTTTACTAACACAGCGGGACACGAAGCCTCGTAACTCGTGTCTCCAATCAACGATGGATTTATTTTTATATTTTCGCGTTGTCGATACTCCTCCCGATATTTCACCTTCATATGTACTTTTTTTTTAAATTATAAATACATCACTATTAAAGTGCGATAAAAACTGTACAGCTCTATTATAAATCCATGATATAAAACTGCATGTCGAAAAAAGATTAAGATGAGCAATGCTTGATATTTCTTATTGCGTCAAAAAGCCGTTAAGCGTTGAATATTTTATTTCCCAAAAATACGAAAAAATTCAATTTTTCGTATTTTTACAAAAAAAAAAAACAATTTTTTTTGTATCACGGTAAACAGAAAGATTAAAGGGATTAATATATAACGTACACCGCAACAATAAAAGAGGCCCGTAATCAGTGTGTTTGAGTTGTATTTTTATTACTAAAAAATTGGGTTGTTACAGATAGCTTAATTGGGGTAGATGGGGGTAGAGAGGGATAGGTGACAAATTGGGAATAAATGATAAAGGTATACTCGAGCAATGTCATCGATTATCACATGTTCGATGTTTTGCATCGCATTCACTCCGTAACACACCTTCTGATACTGAATGCGTTTGTTTCTTTTTTTCCTCTTTCGTGATTCATAAATACAAATGCAAAGTTTTCCGAACAGCCTCTCGCGTGCCGATCTCGCTTAATTCGACCGAGACCAAGCCTCGGTGATCGAATAACAAATAATGATGAAAAAAAATTAAATGAAGAAAAAATAACGAGATCAGCGAGGATGCTTAGGCGTACAAATACAATGATTCGCTGTGCGATTTTTTCCTCGCGTTCAAATCGCATAGTTACATTTAACCTGTATAGGGCAGTGTCCTGTGAACCTTATTAGACGGAATGAAGATATGTCCATTTAGTTTACGAACAATTTATAGCGAGGTTCCGTGCGATTTCGTCTGATCGATGGGAAATAAAAAAAATGTTTCGCGATATATAAAACCAACGATCCGGCAAGTCGTTAGTTCTCGTCTAATATATTTTACTGATACGGTGCTGTAAAAGATTTTTTTTAACTTGAAGTGAAATGACGACGATTCCATCGTATCTTGACGATCACATCGAACGGTATCCCGATTATAATCTGTTGCGTAAATGACATCGATCGTAGTAAGTTCGCCCGGGATGCACATAAACGTGCAGCCATCGTGGGGTAACTGATAAATAAATTGTGTACAACAGAGTTGGACTTTTTAAAATCAGAAACGTAGATCAATCAAAGTAAATAAGTGTGTAAACAATTAATCGATCCGACTCGTATTATTCGTAAATTAATTCGTTGCAAACTGAAAAAATATGTATCTGCACTTGACGAGACTTTTTTAAACTGAAAATCCGACGGGAGGTGTAGGATAAATCAAACTTGGTTCTGTAACTTTCGACTAAACTAATTTCTCACGAATAACACCAGTCGCGAATAAACATTGCAGCAAAAATGTTCTATAATTGATCGCACATTTCGATTGTAATCCAACTCCGTTATACATTCCCTACAACATTGATTTCGTCGAAACATTATAGTTTCGTTCAAACTTGCCTTAAGGGTTCAGGCGTTTTACATCCAAAAATCGTTAATACCGCGTGGAAAACCAATAACGTCGTTGTTCAGCAGCAAGCGGTTACAATGCTCGCCATTTTTTACATTTTTTGTTTTACATATTTTGTTTTTGTTGTTTTCGCTTCTTTTTCTTTTATTTAATTATTTCGCAATCGGTCCGCGTTGTAAATTTTGAGATCACACTCGTTCACCGAATATTCTGTTTGCTTACAATTCTAAATCGCTTATTATGTATCAACTTTGCGCGTCGTTGAGACGAATCCGGCATTGGCCATTGAACGTTTCGACGGTCTCAATCTATTAACCCGGCGAATCGTTCACTGGCAATTATGAAGTTTCACGTTTTTTCACGAGTTTACGAGACGGATTCGTTTCAACGAGACCACTCACAGGCAATACATATTTACACATAACGTCACTTGCCTCATTGTACAAAAAGCTTACAAAGTAAAGAAATTACGGGTATATATATATATATATATTTGTTTTTCATATAATATCTATGAAACGTCTTATCGTTCTACTTAAGGGATGAAATGATATGATGATATGAAAAAAAGAAGAATATTAATACGAATCTGGTAAATGCATGGGGTATGGAGTTTTTTTATGTTTTATGAACGAATCTACGAATGGTTCCACCAGTCACTATGTAAAACGACGATAATCGTGATATCGTGAAAATGTGCTGAGCAATCAACGGATGTTTGTTTAACATTAGACTCGGATGCGACTGTAGGATACGCCGTAGAAACTGGGCCCAAGTCCGAACACCGAGGTCGGTAAGCTTGTACATCGTTAAATCCTTATTTGATCGCTCGTTAACCCTCGGGCACCAATCCGTTTACTTATCCAACAGTTGCATGCCAAGTGTTTCAACTCGCTGATTGCTGATACCGCATTATAAAACTATTGTAAACTGCAATATAGTTGACCGAGGAAATCCACGTGGAAGTGTGCTATATGGCACCCGGCCTCCCCCTTTTTGTCACTTATTTTTATATATATCGTTATCAGCCGTCCGTTTGCGAAAAAAAAAGAAAAAAAATGTCTTTCAATACTTGCATTATAGCTTTGTAGAGAAATGAAGCTTCGAAGTGCCGATTACAATAGTCATCGATTATATGAAGAAAAGAAACAAAAATTAACGATCCAGTTATTTTTAACTGTTTCATAGCTCTCAGAAGTACAAATACACTTTTTTCAGTGCCTATTAGCTCTACGAGGTTTAATTTAATCAGTTTTTCCAATTCACGACCTCAATTGAGACACAGAAAACATTTTGAAAAACAGTTTAACGAAAAGTCAGTTTATGATCATAGATAGTCTCAAAGAATGCAATGCGTGCACATATAATTGGGTTTGCACCGTCGATTCGAAGCTACACAGCTGCAAAACTTCCCTAATAAGCCTATTCGACATCGAAATGATAAATCGATAACAAACTTAAAGATAAAAGAAGTATGCAGGGAAATCGTCGAATCCCGAACGAGAGACATACACTTGTTATTATAATTTATATGAACAATACAATTTATCATCTCGCTCTCTCGCGTATGAGCTAACTCCGCTTCGTATGTATTTTGTAAATGTACTTGAATACGTATTGATTTTTTTTCTTTATGAGCGCTTCGACACGCACTATATAGCACTAATGTCTACGTATGCGTGTATTTAATTTTTTAAATATTTTTTTCTCGCTCTGGCTAAAACTCGCTAAAAGCTAGCTGTGCCATGCGCATAATCTGGTCACTCGCATTCTCCGATCTCACAAACGCATTCGTTCACATTCAATTATTTAAACACGATATAAATTAAATACGCCTTATGCAGTTGCTAAATTCTGTAGACCGATATATATATATTTATATCGTTATCGTTCACTCGCGGTTCGTTTCTTTTTTCATACATACTCTGTCATCCATGAGTTTTCTTATTATTAACATTCTATTTTATATATATACGTGTGTATGTCTGCGTCTGTGTGTTCGATCATTTATCATTCGGTGTTGAATTTACGATTTTATTTTCGTTCTATATATATATATATATATGTATAATATATCCATATATTTATGTATAAAAAATAGCCCGGGAACCGTGTAACTCGAATAATTGCCTGACGGACGCCTCACAGGCCAGGTATACATTTTTTTAATTATTTTTAAGCGCCTCCCTCGATTATACATGGAGTTGGCGAGTTACTTTACCGTTGTTGCAGTTATACTAACCGCTAATGTGCCAACAATGAAGAAAAATAAAAAATTATGATTACTAGCCTCCCGCCCGTAGATCGAGATAAGGTTACGAGAGCGTGACGCCAAATATATACGCAGAACTACTGAACTCCGTTATCCCGATAAGAAGTATGATGTGGTGGTGTGGCACGGGGGAAAAAAAGGGCCTCGTACGTAGTTACACGATTTCCTCCAGCTGGCGAGTTCTAAAGTCAGTCGATTTGCATTTCGAGGCTATCATACGTGATGTTAAAAAAATATTAACAAAATAGATAATAGCTTTTTGCTTTTATTCGTTCCTTCAGTTCCGACCTGTTTCGATAAACAAATAAAAAATATCTTCGGGCACTCTATGTATTTATCGTCGTCGATTTCCTTTTCTTTTCGCTTCGCCTTTTCCGTTTATCGTAACGGCTAGTCACTGCATCTTTGAAAAAGCTTTGCGAAATTCTCATACCCTTCCATGTAATTCGTCATAAGTAGGTATTTATCATTTTGTCTTCCGAGTCAAAGCACATATCACTTTCGCTCTTGCTCCGAATCTTTGGCGTCACGTAAGGAACTTCGACGTCGATACGATATATCCAGTAGAATGTTCCTCAAGTCTTATCGCCAAGCTCCGCGAGACTCGTTCGTTTTTTTTTTAAGTACTGATTTAGTTTTTTCTTTTCGCTCTCAGGAAAACAATATTCTTTGCCTTTCCTCGCATTTAATAATAAACATATCTAAGAAGTACGAAATAGGGGAGTCGGAGGTGGGTGGTAAGTGGAAAATAATTAGTTAAACATTGACGATGGAGATTGGGCCGCTCAACACCAACTTTCGCTCTCCCTTTCGCCAACGCCGTCGCTCTCCTCGTCGCTCGGCTCTTCGCCGTACATGTCCGCTAACTTTCTGAACCTCGGACCAAAGTTCGACAGATAATTGAATTTGAGATCACCGTCGTCCGTGCCTGTGAACACAAAGTGCGTATGCGTGTTATCAATCTCTCCCGTTAAATAAAATTCCATAAGTTCGATAATTATCATCCGATAAATGCATATGTGTAACTTTCATATATATACGAATGTATTCACTTACAAGAAGCGAGAGACGATAAAGAACCGTCGGAATTTCCTTCGCCCTCGTAGGCGTAGTGTCTAACGTCGTCGAACGGATTTGTGTCCGGATCTTTGTCGCACGTCTCTTTCTTGCTGTCGAGAAAACCGCATATGTCGGGCACCTCGTCGGGTCCTGAAAGAAACAAATGAAGAACAATTAAATTTTGCCAAAAAGCAAAACAAACGATAAACGCAGTAATTAATTATCTAGACCCAGCTAAGTGTACCGACCTCTGGTCTGCAGACCCGCCGGCGCGAGTTTCGAGTCGAGCGGCGGCGCGTCGTATATTCTTCTCAGGACATTCAAGTCGTATCCGGTGTCGACCTCGCCGCCACCCTCGTCCTCGTAGTTTATTATATTTTCCCTTATGTCGTCCATGTCCTTGTAGAGATCGTCGCGTTTTCTTCGGTGCACCACTACGGCGAGCAGTAGTATTACGAGGACAGCGAAACAGACGAGAATTGCCACAAGGAAATTCGAGTCGTAGCTGAACGATACGGCCTTCGCCATTCCGTGATCGCAGCCAGGATCAGCGTTTCTCGAGAGGGCTGGCATTCCCAAATTGTATGTCTATGGTAGAAATAATTAGTTAGCAACATTATCGTACATATGGTCATTTTCTTTTTTTTCATCTTTACAAATAATACACACATTCCCATTGACCGTCAAGTTACGGATGCATCCAACGAATCCCTTGTCTGTTGGCTTGTGATTCCAGCCAAAACTCGTTGAAAGCTCCGCCAAGTTCGTCAACGCTCCACCGACCTGGAGCGGGCTGTTGACGTTCAAAAATTCGTTGTTTCCTTGAGGTGCTGTTAGACTCATGCAGGCCGATATACCGCAATTGTCAACTTTCATTTCTATAGTCTGTAACGAAGCATCGACCGATTAATGAACATAACATTATCCACAATGGTAATGGAAAATAATATGATTTCGTGATAATTTCAATAATTACAGTTTTGGTCCAATAAACGTCTATTCTGTGACTCTTGCCGTCCGTTAATTTGATCTGATTGTGCTCCAATTTAACAGTTCCCGTGCCGTAATCGACGTACAATACTGGATAACCATGCTGTATTTCCAGCGACATGAAATCTTGAATTCCCAGCTTTGGATTGTAGCTCATTGGTCCGAAATAGAAGACGAGACCGCTGTCGATCTCAGGTGTCAGCTGGAGACCTGTTAGAATAATAATGTAAAATTAGAAATAACAAAAAAGAAACAATAAGAATAAAAAATATATTCAAAATATATGTTTGTCGATGATAAAATTTAATATTATATCCTCGGATAGATTTTTGCATAGACGACGGTTACAATTTAACCAGACGGTAGGGGAAATAACTTTTGGAAGTTTTGAGAAAAAAAAGCTTACTCAAGTGTGAATCATCGCAGGCTTGTCCGGGCGGCGGCATGATCGCCCATCCATCTCCGTGAAATCCTATACCGAGTAGTTCGCATCTCGGCCCTTCGAGACCCGGTGGGCACTCGCATCTCTCGGCGACGGGTGTCCCCCCGTTCAGGCAAATTATTTCAGCAACGTGACAAGTGCACTGGGGATCCACGATAGCTCTGACCCCAACGAACGAGCTCGTATTCGTGTAAACCGGATACGGCACACTGCTAGCATTCAGGAAGCTCCTGCACGAACCGTTGCAGTGAACTTTCTCGAATAGACACTCGTCGATGTTTATCAAAAAAATATCAGCGTTCATCGCGCGCTCGATTTCCCTCGAATTTTGGGCGGCAATGGTATTCAACTTTTCGGGAGCGTAATACGGACTACCGTGCGCCGAAAATCTCACATCCAGGAGGCTCATATTGTTATGATAAGGCGAATGCAAAACCGTGAACACGTCGACGTTCTCAACAGTTGTGTTCAACATTGTCGCCAGTCTTTCTTGCAAGATTTCTTTCTTGCTCACTCCCGTGTCATCGGGTTCGACAAATTGCTCCGCGTTTATTCCCAGAAACCGTATGGATCCCGATTTAACGACGGCTTCTTCGGGTATTTCCTTGACGGTGACGTTGACGTACGCGTTAACGGTGTGCCTCGGCACCTTTGGACTTTCCTCGGTGACGATAAATTTCAACAAAAAAGTATCGTTCGATGTGCCAGACAAGAGTATTATCATGCCGGTGCTGGGATTGAGTTGGAAACCTTCGTGCGTCGAGGCCCAACCGAAATGTTTGTCGGGCAAGTCCCAGTCGTCAGGATCGTTAACGTAAACTCTACCGATCTCCGTGTCCGGCGCTTCGCCACGGTAATTGTAAACGAATATTGAACTCGAGCCTTCCTCCATCGGATTGTCGTTCTCGTCGCCGATTATAACCGTCAGCGTCGACGTTCCCGTCATCGCCGGTGTACCGCTGTCGCTTATCGCTATCGGAATCTCGTAACTGTTTCGCATCTCACGATCGAACGTGTCGCGAGCGTAAAGATCCTCGTCGTGAATGTAAAATTTCGACTGTATCTCGTCGTCGGCCGTTACATCGATGCTGAAGTGGAAAGGTGGCCCGTTCTTGTCGGAATCGTAATCGCGGGCCTTCAGCTTGGTCACGTTGCCAGGCGGTCTGTTCTCGTTCCACACGACAGGTTGTTGCATATCCAAAAACGGTGCGTTATCGTTTATATCGTTCAACGTTATGTTCACCATAACGAGCTCTCGCAGAGCCGTCGGCGAACCGTCCTCGTCACGGGCCATTACGAGTATCGTCCACATTGGATAACCGTTCGGTGGATCGTGATCCAATGGTTTCTTCAAGGTCATGCAACCGGTCTTGTCGATACCGATCAGAGGCTGCTGATCGTCTTTGACGATGAAGTATGCTATGTGCTGATCGGCACTCCGATCTTTTATGTCCGGATCGTAGGCCACTATCGTCGTTATGCAACCGTCGACGAGAGCCTCCTCATCGATCGTCGGATTTCTCTCGAAATCCTCGAAAACCGGCGGATTGTCATTGACGTTCTCTATGAATATTTTAACCTGCGCCGTGTCGTTGTACAAACCGTCGAAGGCCTTTACCGTAAGATTGTACTCGGTTATCTGCTCGTAATCGAGATCCTTGTTAACGCGAATTTTTCCCGTCGTACCCTCGATGTAGAAACTGTCGTTCGTATTTCCGGCCACTATGCTGTAAGTAACCGGACTTGCGGTGTCCGAATCGAGGGCTTTCACTTCCGTAACCGGAGCGTTTATGTTAGCATTCTCGAGAATCGAATTTGCCGTATAAACCGCTTGGGTGAAGTGCGGAGCGTTGTCGTTCTTGTCGGCTATCTCGATGCGAAAAACTTGCTGACCCTTGTTGTGCTCGCCCGTTTTGAAGAGCGCGCTCGGCGAATTGTCGACCGCTATCACTTTTATGTTGTACGTATCCTCGGCCTCGCGATCGAACGTCGTCAGGGTCGTTATGTTTCCCGTGTTTTTGTCTATAGCGAATAGGGTCTTGAAGTTGTCCAACTCGTACGTCACCTGCGGGAAGAAATTTATTTTTTTCTTGTAATTTATCAATCGGTTTTGTCGCACCGACGAGCCGCCCACTTGTCCGATTCGCTATCGAAAAGAATAATTAAAAAAGAAAATTAAATCGCCTGATCTACCTGATTGTGAGCCGATGTTCCATCTGCATCGATAGCCCGTACTTGCATAACTGGCACGCCGGGCGACTCGTTCTCGAGCACGCTGCCTTTCTCCATTTCCCGAAAAACTGGTATGTTATCGTTGACATCCAAAACTTTTATGTTGACAACTGTTTCGGCGGCAAGTTGATACTTGTTTTGCACACGAACGATCAGAGTGTACTCGGTGTTGCTCTCGTAGTCGAGATGCTGCGCGAGCTTTATGTCGGCGACGTTCTTGTTCGACTCCAATCTATAATAAAAAATGACAATAAATATACAATATTGCGTTGTCATATTATTTATATCTTTATAAAAAAAGGAAAAAAAATAGTTGGACACGGTTTTTAATATTTTTATTTCGGACGATATTTACCTAAACGTATTTCCCTTGTTCGTTTGCTCGGTTCGTCCGGGAACCAGTTCGAATATCAGGCCTGTCTGACTGTCGTCGATATTCGAGACAGCCTCGAGTCTGACGATGCTCGCGTCGAAGTCGCTGAAGTTCTCCTGAAGCTTTATCGGTTCCAGCGGCCGGGGCAGAAACGCTGGGGCCTTCTTGTGCGACTCGACCACTCTTATGTCTAAGTCTATTACGCTCTCCTTTGACTGCGAACCGAGATCCTCAGCTTTCGCAGTCATGCTGAATTTGTAGTCGGGACTTCGCTGCAAATTCATAATTGAGACACCAATTATTAAATGACGAAAATAATAACGATTGCAATAATGAGGTAATAATACAATGAGAAAAAAAAAACGATTACACAGGAAGTATCCAAAGTTTTCAACCCTTTTTTCATACTCTCTGTTATTATTAAAAGAATCCACTTCCGGCATTTTGGAGTATATATACTTGGTAGCGTCTGGTCAACTCGCTTAAAAAAAAATCTTTTTTTTAAGTACTTGGCGTCGAGACGCTACCGCGTCTCTTGATAAATGAAGATTTATTATCATTTACAGTAGAACCTCGCTTATCCGACCTTCGATTAACCGAGGCTCCGCTTTAATCGAGGTGTAGGCTCGGATATTACGGAAAACTCGGATAAAGCAGCAATGTTTGCGCTTTGAGTATGTATTTTATCCGTGTTAATCCCACATTACCTCGGATGAATGGGGTTCTACTGTATTATTAACAATTTTTTTCTACTCACGTCGATGGCTTTCATGAGAAAAATGACTCCGGTACTGTTGTCGATGCGAAAGTAGGCACCGTCGTCGGGCCTCTTTGGAAAGAGCTTGTAAACGACGACGGAATTGTTTCCATCGTCTATGTCGGTGGCCGAGACTCTCATGACTTCCCGAGTCGGTGGCAAATCTTGCGGCACGGATTCCGTGTAAGCCTATCAACAACAAAAAATTAATAAAATATTATCGGAGATGTTTTAAAAAATTCAATTGGAAAGAACTCGTTTCGAAGATATTCTATGCAGAGTATTCACAGTCGGCATGCAGCAAGATCGGTGGTGCCACAATCGTGCGCGAAGTGCATCATTCCTGTGAGACAACTCATGCGCGTGGACGATCAATCATAATATCGCGATGTCGTAAAAAGCTTCGAGCAACCGTTTATCATAACTGTCTCGGTGATGATGTCTGGATTTTTTTATTCTTCCGAAGTGAAGTAGTGGAGCAAATTATATTTTTTTCAGGGTATCGATCTTTTCGAATTTTATCGGCACATTAAAAAAGAAAAAAGTATAATCGAAGCATTTGTGAAGCACGAATAATTGTTGGATATTATTTCATCGTCTATTTGTCCAAGTGTATATACATAGGGATATACATATAATAACATATATATGTACATGTATATATATGTATATATATATATATATATATATATATATATATATATTATGTACCCGAAGAGCATCGGAAATCGATTGGACGCTGAATAATTTTTTTGCTGACGCAAATATGCACAACGCTGCTATTATTCGCGAATTGTATGCCGATGCTGTTCGTAGCGGTTGCGATCGGATTCTATCATCCGACACTCGGATGAATGCACTGCCCGAGCAGCCGAGAATCGGCCATTCGCGTACGTCAAGATTTCAATGGATTTCGAAACACATGGGCTTTCATGACGAAAACTACGCACCGGCAGTTAACGAAACGTGACGATAAGTGAATTGCACAGTGAAAAAAAGCGTCCGAATTTTGCAGTGACCACATTCGAAGTATTGCGAGAAAACGTGATAGGTTTACGTCGAGTGTTTTTTTTTTTTTTTTTTTTTTTGTACATCGAAGAAACAGTGGAAGAACAAAAAGAAAAATTAAAACATCGATAAAAACACGTTAAAAATTCTTTCACACTCGATAAAATCGAGACCAACCTTCCACGAGTGTCCACGGAAGACCTAATTTGAGAGAAAAAAAAGAAAAATCGAACCATAGTATTGTGTTAGTCGCACTGTGCGTTTGGACAATTTTCTTTTGTTTTGATATATATATTAAACATAAATGATAATTTTTTCGATGCTAATTATCCGTTATTCCTTTGAAGACAATTTTTAAAAATATATAAACTTCTTTAAAAAAAAAAATCTTCTTGTTAGTTTGGGATTCGAAATTGTAACCATAAAGTCATCGTAGAATTAGACATAGACTTACCACTTTGTCGAACACCGGAGCATTGTCGTTTACATCTTTGATCGTAACTTTGAACGTACAAACGTCGTCGAGTTGCGGTCTACCGTTGTCGGTAGCCAATACAGTGAGATACGCCTCTTTTTCGCGGGCTGGCTCATCCCTGTCCAAAACTTGGGTTGTTCTGATCAATCCAGTTGTGGCGTTGATCTCAAATTTGAGCTTTTCCCCAGGTGCGGTCACGAAACTGTACGTTATTGTACCTTGAAAGATTTCAAATAAGTCATCAATTATCAATATTAATATCAATTATTATTATTGTTATTAAGCAATTGTTGACTCGATAAGGTAAAAAAGTTTCTACATTTAACCTTTTTTTGTCCACGAATTTTTCGTTAAAATCCACCAATTTGTAATTCAAAATAGCGTTCGTTGACAAAAAAAAAATTGAACAAGAAAAAAATGGTAGCCTTTTGTGGATAAGAAACGTTTGTAAAATGTACAAACTTTTTTCCCGTGCATACTCGGATCTATCGTAAATTATTTTAATAAACAAAACAAAAAAAATGATTTATTAATTCCTCGATTAGATAAAATGATTTTTTTGATCGAGAAAAAATTATCGTCAGAAATCATCAGATTTCCAAATACCGCACTGAGAGAATAATCGGGGATGGAGCGAACACATGAGAGGTTGACCCAAACAAATATGGTTGGCTCAATGACGATTTAGGTGGCTTACCCACCGAGAGGTTGAGTTAACAACATAACGTTGGCTCAATTTCCCGGTGAGGTTAAATACGGCGAAGCTCATGGTGAACTTGAATCGATACACTGAGAAAAAAAAGTGGTTGGATTAACCAAAAGTTGCGGTGACATACGTTCAATGCTGTTATTTGTTTCATAAAAATAAAGCATTGTTTTGTTAAACGATTGTTTACTTCAATTTATTCAAAATTTTTCGATTGGAACAAACATATTTGTTGTATCAAGAAAATACACATTTGAACGTATGTCGCCGCGCATTTGCTTAATCCAACCATTTATTTTTCTCAGAGTAGATCTCATCGAGACTGAGCGAACCTCAGTGAGGTTGATTGATACAAATTGAGGTTGACTGGTTCAAGCACACCATCAGTTTCGCCGTATTTAACCTCACCGGGAGGTTGAATCTAGCTTATGTCGTTAACTCAAACTTTTTTTCCTCTGTTGGGATTTTTAAAAAATGTTTTCCTTTTTTGGGCCCTTTCGTTTTTTTGTCTTCCTTTTTTGGTTTTTTTTCTTCCTTTTCTGGATTTTCATATTTTTTTCTTCCATTTTTTGGATTCTTATGTTTTTTTTCTTACTTTTTTGGGTTTTTTGGTATTTTTTCTTCCTTTTTCCGTTTTTTTCAATTGTTTTTTTAGCGTATTTTCTCCAATTTCTTTTTTATGAATTATTTTGCTTCCTCATAGATGAAGCTTTGTTTTGGTGAAAAAAAAAATTTCGAGATTTTAATGAAAACGTGTTCAGAATGTTCGAAAACATCGAAAAATCACATTTAGAAAAAATGTCTGGATAGATGTGTGTGTGTGCGCGTGTGCGCGTGTGCGCGTGTGCGCGTGTGCGCGTGTGCGCGTGTGCGCGTGTGCATGCGTGCGTGTGTGCGTGCGTGCGTGCGTGCGTGCGTGCGTGCGTGCGTGCGTGCGTGCGCGCGCGCGCGCGCGCGCGCGTGTGTGTGTGTGTGTGTGTGTGTTTGTGCGTGCGTGCGTGCGTGCGTGCGTGCGTGCGTGCGTGCGTGCGTGCGTGCGTGCGTGCGTGCGTGCGTGCGTGCGTGCGTGCGTGCGTGCGTGCGTGCGTGCGTGCGTGCGTGCGTGACAGGCCTCCAAAATTCAATCGTCTATAACTCAAGAACGGTTTTATCAATCGGGTTGAAATTTGGCTCACACGTAAGAGCAGTTCAGTGCCTCTGTTTGTTACAATTTATGCACTAATTGAAACATTCGTTCAGATTTTATGAGATTTTGAAATTTTTGAAAAAAGTGTGTTCGCGCTCTAGCTTTCGCAAATGTTGAGATTCTGGGCTGAAACTTTCTACAGAAGTAGGCCAACATTAAATAATTTTCGCTATTGAATTTGGTACGAATCGGTCGAGGGTTTCGGTTTTGTGAAATTTTCGATTTTTCAAAAAATATCTATTTCACTCCAACTTTTACAATTTTCGAGATATTTGCCTACAAATTTGTACATAAATAAGCTATATGGACTCGTATTCACTATTAAATTTGGCAAGAATTGGTCGAACCGTTTAAATTTTATGTCATTTTGAATTTTTCGAATTTCATGCATTTTTTTTTTTTTTTTTTTTGTAAGACGCATTTTTTTCGGATCAAATTTTCCTCTGCGAATAAAATACGTGTCAGATTCGTGATCAGCGCGGCAAAATACATGGAATTACATTCCCGGAGCGACAACTAACCAAAAAATTTACCAGGCATTTTTATAGCCAAAATTGCAAAAATGAATGATTTTAGGTATTTGTAAACAACGATTTCTTTGCATTCCGATGGCATCGCGGGAAAACCCAGGTGCCTATCAAGAGACGCGGTAGCGTCTCGACGCCAAGTACACAAAAGAAATTTTTTAAGTGTGCGAAGGACGCTACCAAGTAGTTATACTCCAAAATGCCGGAAGTATTTGTTTGCACTACGTTACCTCACAAATAAATCATCGGATAGAAATGAAATTAAAATTTTACTATAGAATGTCTATCCAAGCTTTCCAGTTTGCTTAATTCCGAACACATTCGTTCGGTGGATTCTTGTGTACAATGATCGCGATCAGGAATCGATCCAAAATTGTTCGATTGTGCGTAAACCTGAATACGGGTGTGAGGTGATCAAGTACATTGGCAACGAAGCATCGGATCGAATTTTTAAGGACACTTTTATAATATAATTCGGACCCAAGCTTTCCAATGGGCCTAATTACGATCATAATCGTCTAGCGGTTCCCGAGATATGATGAAGTGAACCTGAAATACGGGTGTGAGGAGATCGATTGTGCGTGAGTTTACGCGATAATTTTCGGACGGCTCGATCTCGGCAACGAAGCATCGGATCGAATTTTCAAGGACACTTTTATGATATAATTCGGACCCAAGCTTTCGAATGGGCCTAATTACGATCATAATCGTCCAGCAGTTCCCGAGATATGATGAGGTGAACCTGAAATACGGGTGTGAGGTGATACGTGCTATACGCAAAAATTCTTCGGATTCTTCGGAAATCTTCACGATGGACCTGGGGAGTATTTTTATATCAAATATAAACTGATTGACACTAAGTTTGGTCAATATTGTTATTGCAGCAATGGAAAAAATTGTCGGTAAAAAAAATGCTCTCCTCCTCGAGATTAAGACTAAGAAGAAAATCGCATTTGCAGGAAAAAATAGGTGAAATCAACCACAAAATACTTTTTTTCAAAAAAGTAAAAATGGTACGCCAAGTACTTAAAACGTTCAGAAAATATGTTTATGGAAAAACCTCTTAAAAATTAAAAAACTACCAAAACAGATGTTTATCCGAACAATAAAAAAAAAAATATGTGTTTCAAAATGTAAAAAAAAAATCGAAAAAAATCAAATCAAACCAGCCAAGTAGTATTACAAAAATCTAAAAAAAAAAAAAAAAAAAAATACAAGATGTAAAAAATCTTGAACAAAAAATCGATTTTTTTTTCCATTTTGAAACACATATTTTTTTTTTATTGTTCGGATAAACATCTGTTTTGGTAGATTTTTTAATTTTTAAGAGGTTTTTCCATAAACATATTTTCTGAACGTTTTCGTGATCTACAGCAAGACATACACAAGACGATGAATATGACGGGATTAAAAAGCTAGATAAAGAGGTATCACTAGGAATTCTGGAATAAAAATCGAAAGGGCAACAAAAAATTCAGGAGCGCATACTTCCATGTATTTTTTCGCGCCAAACGAGATTCGACAAAGTGAAACGTGACGATGTTATATTTTTTTATGTACTGAACCTGAATCGGTCAGCCGTTTTGCATAAAAGTCTAAAACGTTGACGTAGAAAAAAGTTGAAAATTGAAATTTTCATATCGCTTCCTCATAACAGCTGAAAATTGAAATTTTCATATCGCTTCCTCATAACAGCTGAAAATTGAAATTTTCATATCGCTTCTTCATAAAAGTTGAAAATTGAAATTCGCCAAGCTTCCTCTATGAGGAAGCCAAAAATACAGACAATGCTTCCTGATAGAAGAAGCTTCGCGAATTAAAATTTTCAACTTTTATGAAGAAGCGATATGAAAATTTCAATTTTTAGCTTTTTTTAATAATGGCTGGATGGTTTTTTTTTGTTCCTTTCTTCCTTTTTTGGGTTTTTTTTTGTTTCTTTTTTGAGGTTCCCCCAAACTCAACCTGTCGGTGGTTGAGGCACCTGAATCATCATCGAGCCAACCATATTCGGTTGGCTCAAGCGCTCATGTATGTTGGCTCCATCCCCGTTTTTTCTGTCAGTGCGTGTGAGACGCAAAGCATTCGGTAGCTTACCTCCTTCCTCGGGTAAGTCGCGATCCTCCGCCCGCACCTGTATGACCTTCGTACCCGCGGCCTCCTCCTCCTTAACGTCTGGCGCATACCGCGAACAATTCGAGAAAACTGGTTTGTGATTGTGATTGTCATCGTGCTGGGTCTGTGTCTGAAACAGAATAGGCAAAAAATATAAACGTTTTGTTTTTACTCCTATCGGTTAAATCTCAATAGTTAATTATTCAAGTGAATTACTGGAGTCACGAATTCAACGTTGTATCGACGAAACAGCGTTCAAGCGTGACGCGCTTATTATCCAATTTGATATTTCAATTTTTCTCTCGTACACGGCTCCCATAATAGCATCCGCGCATTTAACAATACGGCTTGCGTTTCACACGATTGCCTCCGCGCGCTGAACATTAATATTATTTATTATTCCCGAAGTCAAAATAGCGTGTGGGTGAGTTGCTCCGTATCCATTCGAGCGCGTCCCATACGCCCGAACGGCGTAAAACAAACGATAACGAGTTATAAACGCGATAAACCTCCGGAACGTATAAACCTTCGGCCACCTGGTCAGATACATTATATTGTTCATATTCATGACCCGTGTTAAAATCTCTCCAAAGCTTCACCGTTAAATTCACCGGAGTACAGATTTAATCACAACATTATCAGTAAATCAGTATGTACGAAAGTCTGGTGATTAATATTAAAATTACATAAAAGAATGTACACATATATTTTTTTCTAGCTGGAGAATAAGAGAAATATTGGAATAAAAAGTTATCGTAGTTACATCGATCGACTTCGAAAACGAAGGGAAAAATATTCTGGTAACATACAGCTGACCGAATGCAAATCAAGCTAAGACAACCCCAAGATGAAATACCCAGTGCACTTCAGTTTTCAAAGCGTTTGCGTCCAACAGGCATAATGTCCGCTTATCTATAATTCATGTATTAAATTGCTCGAGCCGAATGACTTACGATTAAAGAATATAGCGCAAAGTTTCTTGACAATAACATAATAACTTATCATTTTAACTAAACTTATTATTTCCTTGTTTTGAATAAGATTGAAACAATAACAGAAAGGCGTTTAAGACGACATGTTATTGTATCGATCTTGTGTGGCATTTTAAGAATAGGAAATAGATTTGAAATAACAATGCATGTGTTTTGGAAGCCCGCAAATGAATTATTCTTATTTACTGACATTTTTGTCAGTGTACGTAAATCATTTTTACATATTTTCATTCCCGCTTAATTATGGTAAATATGGCCCACTTCAATTAACACGTGATGTATATAAAATTTAGTCGGGCCATATTCACCACTTTTACCCTACGATCTGGTTGTCTGAAAAAATTGATGTTCTTGTAAGTCAGAATTAAGATAATAATTAAGGGTTAGATGAAAAAAATTTTGAAGTACCGCTAATTTAAATTTCGACAAAATAGTAATATGATTAAGTATTACTACCATGTGTATGACTCTACCTGATAGTATTCGGTGGGAACTGTTAAATATTAAAACAAAAAGTTTTCTCTGACTTTTCACTGACCAATTAAGAATTTTCTCTGATCAAACTTCTAACGACGTCTATTAAACAAAATTAACGATGCAAATGAAAATGTCTAATTATTGTATAATGTTTAATACTGTTATTTTTTTCAAAATGTTAACCTTTTTTTTTAATCTTCCTTTTATGTACTTTTTATTTATTTATTATAGAAGTTTTGCCGACAATTTACTTTTCGCTGACCAAGTTTTTGTTTCCCTGACTTTTCCCATTTTTCCCTGATCGCGGCCGCCACCCAAATATTTTATTGATGTTATCCAAATATTTTATTGTTGTCAATAAAATTGTAAACACTGATTTAAATAACGGTATACAGTCTGTTGTGATTTTGTTTTTTTATCGAAGAGACGAATTTTTTTTTGATACCAGAAGAATCGAAACTCATCGACAGGGTGCAATATTCATGCCGCGGTTGAAGTGCGACCGAAAGAAAAATGCCAGAACTGATATTTGGGTCACACCGTCGCGAACGTGAGAAGCATAAAAAATTCAATCGTTACTCGGCAATCTTTTATTCAGAAAAACGGGGGAAAAGAACAATGAGTGATGAAAGATCAGATATTCGTTGTTACGGACGAAGAATAATTGAATCAACAGTTCATTAAAGTTCCTCGTTCATTTCGGTATAAATAATCAATAAACTGAATGACCAACGGAAGTAAAAAAAATAATGTGAAAAACCGACAAATTTTAGTTTAAAAAAAAAACCGAGCGCACAATAAATTTATAAGATAGTAATACTCGTGCGCCATGGCTGAGATAAATTTTCAAACGTGCACCAGTCCAATCGACTTTTGTTAAGTATGCATAAGCGTGGATTTCGAACGTAACGACGATAGATACACACACACACGCACACACACACACACACACACACACACACACACACACACACACACACACACACACACACACGCACACGCACACGCACACGCACACGCACACGCACACGCACACGCACACGCACACGCACACGCACACGCACACGCGCACACACACACACACACACACACACACACACACACACACACACACACACACACACACACACACACACACACACACACACACACACACACACACACACACACACACACACACACACACACACACACACACATATATATACGTCGAGTAGAGTTCAATGATTACTGCGAGTACTCTCGGAAAGTGGTGTATATCTTGGAGCGACGGAGTGGTGAGAAAATTATTCACGAGGGCTTTTTCGTGAAACAGGGCAGAGCGGGGCAAAACGGAACACTGGTGGTAAAACGGATATAAAGAAAAAAAAAGACTCATCTCAAACGGAGGACAATGATCCGATTTGACCCGCTTTCGCCTGTGTCTCCTTGGAATTTGACGCGAATCGTCGAAACTTGAGGTACAACACGGAGGGGGTTGAATCGAGGATGTGTCTCAATTCAGGGAGAGCGACGAGGGATGAGAGTGGAGTTGACGCGATGAGAAATTATTCATTTGCGTTTAAAGACTCGGTCTGCCGCGTCGGAATCCGAAGCGTACCCTCCACGTCCAAATATAGATATACACCGTATGTGGAAGCCCCTCCGCGAACTTATGCCGAGGGTTCTCTTATCTCTGGTTTCCGGCCGAAACGTCGCCACAGCCCCGGACGCCAACATTACACCTGGGTCGCATAAATATTTTAGCGAATGGTTTCGAAATCCCAGACAATTCCATTACCCGCAAGTAGCGGCTGTTACGAATCCCGCGGCGAATGCCAGTCGAAAAGCCGAGGTGCATCGAGTCACGGCTGACGTCGGGATAAAACGCCTAGGTACACTGAGAGAAGGATCTAGTAAAAATGACTATATCGCTTGAGATATATTACCATAGCACATAGTACTAGGGCGCTAGGGCGTCACCTATGGTAGGTATGGTAAAAATTATTGGATAATCTGAGACTTTCTGCCATAGGTGGCACCCTGGCGCTCTACTAATCTGTGCTATGGTAATTTTTCTTAGATAATCGGTACTGAAGTTGGGATAAAACGCCTAGATGAGAGAAGGATCTAGTGAAAACGACTATATCGCTTGAGAGATATTACCATAGCACATAGTAGTAGGGCGCTAGAGCGTCACCTATGGTAGGAAGCATCGGATTTGTAAGACTTTTTCTTAAATATTATGGTAAAAGTTATTGGATAATCTGACACTTTCTGACATAGGTGGCACCCTGGCGCTCTACTAATCTGTGCTATGGTAATTTTTCTTAGATAATCGGTACTGACGTCGGGATAAAACGCCTAGGTACACTGAGAGAAGGATCTAGTAAAAATGACTATATCGCTTGAGAGATATTACCATATCACATAGTACACTGAGAAAAAGCAATGGTTGGATTAAACAAATGCGCGGTGACATACGTTCAAAGGTGTATTTGGTTGGTTCAACAAAACGTCTGTTTCAATCGAAAGTTTTTGAATAAATTGAAGCAAATAATCGTTTAACAAAACAATGCTTTATTTGTACCAAACAAATAACAGCTTTGAACGTATGTCACCGCGACCCACCCAATTTTTTTCTCAATGTACTAGGGCGCTAGGGCGCCACCTATGGTAGGAAGCACCGGATTTATAAAAAAAAATTGTAAGATATTATGGTAAAAATTATTCGATAATTTGAGACATTCTGCCATAGGTGGCGTCCTGGCGCTCTACTAATCTGTGCTATGGTAATTTTTCTTTGATAATCGGTAATTTTTACTGGATCCTTCTCTCAGTGTAGAGTACTACTAGCCTAGCAGCATCAACAATCGTAAAAATAACTGAAAAAATTATGGTAATTTTCTTCATCGCGAATGCGTGCGATGGTGATTTTTTTGTTTGAGGAACCGAAAAAATCACCGCGCATGCCCAAAAGTTGAAAAACAGTTACTATTTCAGTTATTTCTATGGAAGTAAAGAGTGATCTGGAATTTCCGTAATTTTTTCGGTTACTCTGCGGTTATTCTTTTAACAAACAACGGTTTCTCGAGTTGTTAGGGTAGAAAAGACGGCGATTCCTCGCGGACAGTAAGAAAGAGGCCGGGACCGCAAATCGAATCAGGAGCCGTCAAGCCCGAGATAAAAAGTAATGGAAAGCCACTCACCACTAATTCCGCTTCGGTCAGAAATTGAGACCTCGCGTCCAAGTGCCTGTAATGCCTCAATCGCGTTCCACTGGCTGAAACAAACAAAAAAAAAAAAATTAAATCGAGGGAATAACGAAGTAGCAGAGATTTTGTACATTTAATTATTTGCAATGGAAAATAATTGAGTTTCCTCCATAACTGGTGGAGAAGATAAGGGCTTAAACCCGATGTCTATGTATCATGTTGGCATAATAAATAATCAATTTATGATCTGATGGCGAGGAACGGCTTAAAAATTTACACATGCATAGGTAGGGTTTGGTCCGACTAGCCGTTACGAACCCAGCACTGACACGGGACTGGCCAGACTCCCGGACCCGGGGCGGTCCCGTGCCAGTGCTGAGATATTAGCCGACGGCCAGACCTACCTCACCTGGGGCGTTGAAAAAGTATGAGGGTGAAAAAGAGATAACTCTAGTGAAAAGTTTTCGTCAATTCGAGGAATGTTCGTCGTTCGATTATTGAATAATATGATGGGAGCGGAACATAATATAGAAGAGTCTATGAATGGTGACTCGATCCGTTCTAAGTTTTTTTACACGTGTGGCCGAGCGGGCCAAAACGGAACTCCGAGTTCAAAATGGATTCTGCCAATTTTTCGCGGGAAGTAAAAAAAGCTACATGTCATATGCAGGTCCGTTTTGCCCCGCTCTCATCTGCGTTCCAAAAGCGCAAAAACGTCTTGCGGTGCCGTAGAGTGAAGTATTTTTTTAAATGATTGATGGCATGCATTCGCAGAACTTGGAGAATTTTTTAAATGAAAATTGCCCGAGGACCCGGAGAATATGATAGAAGCGGCGCTCGGTAAAAGTAGATGAAAAGGAAACTTCAAAGCCACGAACAGTGTGTTCGTGTTTTCGTACCTCTTCCGTGCAAAGCCGAGACGAGCTTACGAAAAATTATAATACCTCAACCTAAAATGTACAATGACGTTCCTCAAGTATATGTCAGATACTGTGATGGAATAAACATTGTTTGCGATGATAAAAGAATGGTCATAAAATTGCATACCAATGTGATTTTAAATTAATAAAAAAAAATTATTTCACGATACTAAAATTTCGTGAAATAAAATTGGTATATATACAAATAGGGTAAAAGTGGTGAATATGGCCCACCTCGATTAACACGTAAATCATTGATATATGGACCGGGCCATATTCCCCACTTTTACCCTATATCGATATAACGGGTACATATATAAATATCTATCTATCGATAATGAAAACATTAGGCGATATTTGCTACGTTTATCCACGCGACAGCACTTTATTTGACTATTTGACGATACACGGAAAATATAGAAACGAGAATTCCTCGGGAGTGCGGTTTTTTTTAATTCAACTTTTCGCTGCACCTCTCCCGGCCATCAGCATGCCGCGCTGTCGGCAATGGCTCACAATGTACATATGTGAAGTGATTGGCTTCGGAACTAAAGCATGCACGATGCGAACAACCACCGTACGCTCGTGTGTGCGGCGTACGAGAGAAACGGCCACAGAAATCACGCCGTTTTATTTATCGCTCTTCTCTCCTAGCGGACGCGCGAATTTCACCGACCGGGAACGACCGATCGAGCGTTAATCGACGCTTCGCCCATCGAACCCATCGATGTAATTAGCGCCGATGAAAATCGTCGATTCTATTTCCGATGTTTTGTACGTGATTCTCAGTCCTGTATATATGTAATGTATTTTTTGTTCATTATAATGTATTTTTCGTTCACAATAATGTATTTTTTGTTCACTATAATGTACTTTTTGTTCACTATAATGTACTTTTTGTTCACTATAATGTATTTTCTGTACACTATAATGTATTTTATGACACTCGGTGTGAAAATGGCGGTTTTTTCGCACGCTTCGCGTGCGAAAACCCCCATTTTCACAGCTTGTGAAATAAAATTTTCTTCGATACTCGTGCGAAAAACGTTTTCTGAACTCGTGTGATTGCAACACTCGCCTTCGGCTCGTGCTGCAAACTCACACTCGTCAGAAAAAGTTTTTTCGCACTCGTATCGGAATGTACAATTTTGTTCATTATAACCAATGTTTTAACGACAAATAAACCGATATCATTTTTATTTCATTTCCGACCCTATTCAATATTTTCTACTACTATTTGTTCATTTTTACTGCAACATCGAGGAAAAAAAACACCAGAAGTATCAAACACCTTCGCAGTTGTCCCGCGGCCGGCAAAGTGCAATCAATCGGGCAGGGTGACAAGCGGATTGGTCTCAAAGCGACATAAAGAAAGAGATAAATAAAAAGATAATTTTGTCGTGAGTGCCCACGTAATTTGCGTGTGCGTGTGCGTGTGCGTGTGCGTGTGCGTGTGCGTGTGCGTGTGCGTGTGCGTGTGCGTGTGCGTGTGCGTGTGCGTGTGCGTGTGCGTGTGCGTGTGCGTGTGCGTGTGCGTGTGCGTGTGCGTGTGCGTGTGCGTGTGCGTGTGCGTGTGCGTGTGCGTGTGCGTGTGCGTGTGCGTGTGCGTGTGCGTGTGCGTGTGCGTGTGCGTGTGCGTGTGCGTGTGCGTGTGCGTGTGCGTGTGCGTATGCGTATGCGTATGCGTATGCGTATGCGTATGCGTATGCGTATGCGTATGCGTATGCGTATGCGTATGCGTATGCGTATGCGTATGCGTATGCGTATGCGTATGCGTATGCGTATGCGTATGCGTATGCGTATGCGTATGCGTATGCGTATGCGTATGCGTATGCGTATGCGTATGCGTATGCGTATGCGTATGCGTATGCGTATGCGTATGCGTATGCGTATGCGTATGCGTATGCGTATGCGTATGCGTATGCGTATGCGTATGCGTATGCGTATGCGTATGCGTATGCGTATGCGTATGCGTATGCGTATGCGTATGCGTATGCGTATGCGTATGCGTATGCGTATGCGTATGCGTATGCGTATGCGTATGCGTATGCGTATGCGTATGCGTATGCGTATGCGTATGCGTATGCGTATGCGTATGCGTATGCGTATGCGTATGCGTATGCGTATGCGTATGCGTATGCGTATGCGTATGCGTATGCGTATGCGTATGCGTATGCGTATGCGTATGCGTATGCGTATGCGTATGCGTATGCGTATGCGTATGCGTATGCGTATGCGTATGCGTATGCGTATGCGTATGCGTATGCGTATGCGTATGCGTATGCGTATGTTCTATTATATACGGGGAGAATTTGTATACGAGGAGTGAAGGCTCGACGCTGATGCGTTGTCGCGCATAATACCCGACGTACACCCCTTTTCCGCGTCTCAACACCTCCTGTATTCTTGCGACGCTATCATCATCAGAGCCATATCGACGTTGTCATATTGAAACTCTTGTATGCTACGTATGTGCGCGCCCATAATCGATCCCCTAACACCTTACGGGCTGCATTCAACGCTCTATGTAATCTTCGACATAGTACATAACTTTACAGTACTATACTGTAATATACGTGGGTAAAATGCAAATGTAGGACGCGATAGATGCATCGATTTACCCCTGATGGCGCTACCTTGTTAAATACTTTAATGATTTTTAATAATGCATCCTCGTAATAATTGAATACGGCCAGTATCTACGAAGAAATTTAAAAGTTAGGGGAAGCCGGGGCAAAATGGCACAGTGGGGTAAAACGGGACCGTGAGGGCAAAACTCAATTTTCCAATAACTTTTGGATGCCCCAATTTGTCCCAACGATACATCTGGATTTGCAAAGCCGTTTCGCCCCACGCACCACCATCGCCACCGTCCAAAAGTTATTGAAAAATTGCGAAATTGTCTCATCATCCCGTTTTACCCCGCTGTACCATTTTGCCCCGCTCTCCTCTATGATTTTTTTTTCCTCATAAAGAAAACTGTTTTCGATAAAAAAAAAAGTTGTTCAAATTTCATTGTGGGCGAACTAGAAATAATGTGTAATCTATGGTAAAGAGTTACCACAACACGTTTGAAAAAATGCTATACTATAAATTGGAGATCGATACTTCCGAGCTTACTGGAATTATACCGTTTTTAGTCATCTATCCAAGCATTCAAATTTTGCGCGATTTTTAATATTCTAAAAAAAATACTAAAAACGATCTAATTCTCTAATCTATTCGATCTAATTTATTAGATTGAAACCGATATATCCGATCTAATAAATTCTAATATATTCCGATCGAATAACGGAAATTTGACACAGTGCATTTTTTTTCCTTTGACTCTATGAGGAATAATTTTTTACATGTCCAGCATTTTTATTCGATGGGGTTTTCGCTACATTTCACTGAGGATGAACTTTCTTTCTTTTCATGCGTATATAATGCCAAAAAAAAGCTGAAAATTGACATTTTCATATCGCTTCTTCATAAAAGTTGAAAATTGAAATTCGCGAAGCTTCTTCTATGAGGAAGCATTGTCTGTATTTTTGGCTTCCTCATAGAGGAAGCTTCGCGAATTTCAATTTTTAACTTTTATGAAGAAGCGATATGAAAATTTCAATTTTCAGCTTTTATATGAGGAAGCGATTTGAAAATTTCAATTTTCAACTTTTTTCAACGTCAACGTCTTAGACTTTTATGCAAAACGGCTGACCAATTCAGGTTCAGGACGTAAAAAAATATAACATCGTCACATTTCACTTTGTCGAAACTGCGTTTGGCGCGAAAAAATACATGGAAGTATGCGCTCCTGAATTTTTTTTTTAACCTTTCGATTTTTATTCCAGAATTCTTAGTGATACCTCTTTATCTAGCTTTTTAATCCCGTCATATCCATCGTCTTGTGTATGTCTTGCTGTAGATCACGATAGGCACCTGGGTTTTTCCGCGATGCCATCGGAAAGCAAAGAAATCGTTGTTTAAAAATACCTAAAATCATTCATTTTTGCAATTTTGGCTATAAAAATTCCGCGGTGATCACGAATCTGACACTTATTTCATTCGCAGATGAATATTTGATCCGAAAAAAATGCGTCTTAAAAAAAAAAAATGCATGAAATTCGAAAAATTCAAAATGACATAAAATTTAAACGGTTCGATCGATTTTGTTGAAATTTTAATGGGATCATCGGGTGATCATATTCTATCTCTGTACGCGTTTTTAGCCCGATAGCTAAAAAATTGTGAGTCCTAGAGCGCGAACCGACATTTTTGACAAAATTAAAAATGGCGTACAAAAAAAACAACTGAACATTTTTTGACGAAATTTCGACCAAATGTCGACTATTGATCACACATGATGTGTGCCAAATTTCAGCTTGATCGGTCAACGCGTTCTCGCACGCACGCACGCACGCACGCACGCACGCACGCACGCGCGCGCGCGCGCGCGCGCACACACACACACACACACACACACACACACACACACACACACACACACACACACACACACACACACACACACACACACACACACACACACACACACACACACACACACACACACACACACACACACACACACACACACACACACACACACACACACACACACACACACACACACACACACACACACACACACACACACACACACACACACACACACACACACACACACACACACACACACACACACACACACACACACACACACACACACACACACACACACACACACACACACACACACACACACACACACACACACACACACACACACACACACACACACACACACACACACACACACACACACATCCGGACGTTTTTTATAAATGTGATTTTTCGACGTTTTGGAACATTCTGAACGTGTTTTCATTAAAATCTCGATTTTTTTTTTTTTTTTTTACCAAAACAAAGCTTCCTCTATGAGGAAGCAAAATTTTTATTATTTTTTTACAACTCCTCTTCTGAGGAAACAAAAAATAATAAATAAACGAGTAAAAACTAGACGCTTTCATGAGTTTCGAGAAACTTCTTTAACTCTGCGTTGGAAAGGCTTGTATTACGTGGGGCTGCTGGTAAGTTTGCGATCGTCGATGATTTATCTCACGGTGATCGTTCTCACTGCCGTTCGAACATTAGAGCTCTTGCGGATTACATATACTCTCCGATTTCGCTCATTAATATCGTGGTTGAAATTCCGAGCTTAGACCACGATGTTTCCGTGTCGAACATAGTGCAACCACCCCCTTTCACGAGGAGGAAAGGGATGATGGTGATAATGATTATTACACTAGGCATGAGGACATGGTGTACAATGCTAACGACGCGGTAGTTCGACGCGCTTTACGATCGCCCCCGACAGACGAGCGTGTTACGATCGTCACGGTTTCGTACATAAATCGTGTAGGCACTCTATTCGTGATGTTACACTTTAATAGTTCCCGCAATTATTAACTCGGTATACACCGCTGAAAATTGTTTATGTTATTATAATTAATTCATTGTAAATTAAATAGAATATATGTATTCCACTCGATTAAATGGAACAATAGACGCCTGTTTGGTCGCATAAATTACTATATCATGTTTAATTCGCGTGAATTCGATTCAATTGAACACATCATTTGTACGGGTGCGCTAGCGTGAAGTTTGTCTACATGCTGAATGGTACGCATTATTTTCATAAAAATTCTAACGGATTTGACATTTTCGACGAACTCTTCCATAGGTGTAAGAAAAAACGTAGTAAAAATGTCCTCGCTGAATCGAGCAAGGTTGTGCTCTGGCAGGATTTCAAAATAAATGTTAATTACATATAACAAGGTTTTTTGTCTTTGTTCTTTAACAAAAAAATAAAAAAATGTACTGCAAAGCACTAATAAAAAAAAAATATACGTAGCGTACCATTCGGATCACTATTATCAGGTCGGTTAAATGTTAAAAGTGAAAGCCCTCAGATACACCTGCGCTAAGAATTAACGAATGTAAAGAACTAAGAAAGAATAATTTTTCGTTTATTAAAAAATCTCGGCAGGATGTCGGAAATTAAGAGATATAAATGAAATTTTGTACACGTATATACATATATATTGTATGATTTTTAATTCCAGAGATAGCATTGTAGATATTCTACATTCTCACGTTCCAACTCAAACATTTAATTTGTAAATACTGGCCGTAAATCCGGCCTGACAGTTAATCGAAAAATGAACTCCCCATTCCATTATCGTCATATGGATCCGGTCCACTCGACGTTGAAAAACCGGTAAACTTTATTGGTAAAACTGGTATTCTTATCCTACGGCGTAGGATTTTCTCAATAAGTACTTTACCTTGCTGCCCAAATAGACATTTTTATGAAATTTGCGGAGAAATGAATTATTACTGTCACCGTATTAAAAAGTTCCGAGTGGAACAACACGACATATCAATTTTACTGCCGAGTTGTTCACTCAACACTGAAAAAACAATCGCTTGCGGCCTGCCAAAATTTTTTTTTTTAATTTCAATTATTTATTTATTTATTTATTTATTTATATATATCCGGGACGAGCCCTTTTACATAAAATAATTCAGATAATATAATAACAGTATGAGATCAAAATTAAATTCATAATGATTTTTACTTTAATGATTATACTTTCAATTCTTACAATTCCATTTAATATTGAAACAACGACGCCAAGACTATAAATGTGAAATGTTATCGTTTCAATGCCGTACGGAGTTGTAATAATTGAAAATCGAATTGAAATAACAATTTTTTTTAATGGCGGCTCGGCAGCAAGTTTTACTTCAGTCATTGATTTTTTTGTTTCAGTGTACGAATAAATATCCGATAGTCTTAAGAGCCGAGTGTTTCCGATGTACATTTTCCCGCCCGATAATTTTCAGCACCGACGGATATTTCGGGTAATGTTCGGGTAATTTATATACCCTCAAGGATCATTGGGACGTTCAAACACGAGAGAGTGCACTTCATAATCGACGCTGAGGATGCTTCATCCGAACTTTCTACGTGATCGACACTGACTGGTAACTAATTGATATCGAACCACCCAAATTGCGTTAAACCGTTTAAATCATGAACTCTAGTTTGCAGAGTTCGAGATTAATTTATACAAAATTAATAACGGATTCTATATTGCTACAATAATATTTTTTCACGGAAAAATCTGTCTTTCCTATCAATATTGCACACATATTTAATGTTTTTTAAATCCCATCGCTTATTTCTTGTAAAAAAAAAATCAAAAATTAAAAAATATAGTGACGTTAAACATAGAATTATCGTTTTGGCGATCAATAGCACGATTCATACAGAAATTATTAACATGAACGATCGTGACAGCGGTCGATGAAGATTCGATTTAAAAAGAAAAAAAGGTACACAATAATTGGTACATGACTTCCTCATTTATTACAATTTTGCACGTAGCTTTCTCTATGAGAAATTTCACCAATCGATGTTGGCTTCCGCCTAGAGAAAGCTATGCGCCAAATTGTAATAAACGCGGAAGCCATATGCAAATTTTTTTGTACGTTTTTTCGTAACTTAACAAATTTCTACATCTTATGAAATTGAAACCATCAAAATTTACAACAAAATTTATTGTAAGAAATCGCTAACTGAAATTTGCGGATTTCGTCGTTTCGTCGTGAGGCAACTTTAAATATATTCTTCACCGCCCATTACAAAACTATAACTCATTTTACTCTTAGTGTGATATTTGATTCAGAAACTCGGGTCAGACATAAAAAATAAATGTTTCGAAAAATGTATGAAATATCAAAATGTCATTAAATTTAAACGATTCATCAATATTGTACTCAATTTTCAATACCAAACATTTTGCAATGTTAATCTCTTCATTTTCCAAATTTGAGCGCAATACCTTCATATTTTCTAGAAGTAGACCGTTTTTAGTTTTAAAAAATCAAAATTCCATAAAATCTAATGGCTTGGGTAGATTTCGGCCAAGTTTAATACTAAAGGTCATGCGATCATATTTGTATGCAGTTTTATTTTATTTAAATTAATATATATTTTAATTAAGTAAATAGTTACTTAAATGAAATCAATATTTATTTAAATCAAATAAATATTTTACTTAAACCATATAAATGGTGGCCGTCAAATAAATTATTTTTCTGAGCGTATATTTGTATAAGCATGAAGTTTTAAATACATCGATTCGTTATTAGTGCAATTTTTATAAAATCAAAGAATTAAGTACTCCGACATTAAAATCTCATCATAAGAATTTTTGTTACGAAAACAGCTTCCTCTGGGAGGAAGCAAAAAACAAAAAAAAATGGTTTGGAAAAATAATGAATGAAAACGACGAACCATGAGGGTTCGTGGAAATTGGGGCATGCGATGAATCTGCCGGTGTCATCGACGCCGCCGTGTATCCAGGGCTTTCGGCTTGTTACGCGCGTCGTTCATCAGAAGCTTTTGATTTAGCGGTTCCGGCAGAGCCGAAAATCGACTTGGTGGTTTATTAACAATTCGTGTAATTGCATTTATTAATCGATAACATGGTGTCAGGGTAATAATAACAAGAGGCGCATTGGTCAAAGAGAACCGGGCGCATGTATTGGGTGTCGAGCAACAAGCTCCGTTAAACCACACGACCCGGCTGCATCAAAGTTATTAGTGTCGAAAGTATCGCCTGTATCAAAGTTATCGACTTGATCGCACTGATTGGATTTTACTGCAAATCAGATTTTGCTCCCGTGGGATATATAGTGATAATTCTACAGTACTTCGCGGATCGAGAGGATGTGGAATTTTTCGTAACCACAAACCAAATAAGGATAATGTGTTAAGCTCGTAATTAAAAATCTACGATATAAATATACGACATTATATACAACACTCTGTACTATTTGTGTACAACGATGCGTAAATATATCGAAGAACCAGGACGAAACTCTGAGCTTATCACAAATTTCGAGATATATATATATATATCTTTTTTTTTCATCGTTCCATCCAGCGCAGTTCTATCGCGCGCGTTTCGCGTTGATTATGTCGCTACCACCCGAGCTTTACCCGAGAAAAATTCTTTTTATTTTTTAACTTTTCGCTTTATAATATAGATGAGTTTTTTCCCGTCAAAGAATCAAAATTGCGGTACTCCGAGAATCGGTAGTGTAAGGTACAGAGAGGGAGACCAGTAGAGAGAAACGAGAGGACGTTAACGGGAACTTTTAATGAGCTATGACGAAATGAGATTTTATTCGAAATGATGTTTCCAACATAATGGATTTTGCGAATGTTTTTTTTTTTTTTTTTTTTGTTAAGACAACTACACAATTGGAGTTTTCGATAAGATTCTCGTTTAATTGCGTATATAGGATAATTGGAATGAATTTATTAATTTTTTTATCGATGTATTGTTTTTTTATTGCAACTCGACGGATGCGAGAGAAGATCCGGGATAATCTTTCAGCTCGTTATAATACGCTATCGATAATAGAGGGTCCAGAGCTTGGGTATCGGGGATTCGCAGTCACGGGAGAATATTCGCATACTGTAATAAGTTCCTTTGTTAGATCCATGCAGAATTCCCTTGTCTTCAGTCTTTGTGTACGTTTTAATGTTATTATATCACATCCTTTTAGCCCTCTTTCGCTGTTAAACTGTCATTATTTATTATACCCCAGGGAAAGGCCTTTGACTCGGTGCTTTTGAATAACTTGCCAACGTATAGACCCGTTGTACAGTCCAATGGGGTTGGCACATTGGTTATATCAAACGAAACCCGGCACAAAGGGTTACACGACACCCTTAATTGTACGAAACGACACACTGAACGGACTTCAAAAGACAGATCATTATCGTCAAATCCTATGGTGTATTATAGAATGGCAACTCGAGCCTCATTGTAGAACAAACATCCGAAAGATAATAACAAATAACAAATAAAATACATCAGTAGATAAATAAATCAAGAGATCCTGTTCGCACAATTAACGTTGTTCCCGCCCCCCCCCCCTCCCTAATTAAATCCGGTACGCAAATTAAAGGGCAAAATAGAATCACGGAATCGTGTATAATATGCGTGTCAGTATTATGTATTAAAATATGTAAGAGATATGTGAGTATTGTATGCACTGAAAAAAATAGATTGTAAGAGTCGTAATATCTAAGATAGTGCAAATATTTATTGAAATCGTTACTCTGCGGATATTACTATGTACAACGAGCAATCGTATATTTGCACTATGATATACTTTCCGCCGGTGTTCAGTTATTGTAGAGATGAATTACTAATGTTTACTATGTAGAAAATAGTCACTACAATCGCAGATATTCTCGAATGCAAACATCGCATTATAAACTACTTTCAGGACATTATTACTAACTGAATACTAATAATTATATGCACAGATATTACCCGAAACGATCCACATAGTGGCTAATAGTAAATATTATGTAGAACCTGTCGGTGGCAATGGCGGTGATCTGAAGTGTTATGGATATTAATTTTGATATAAAGCGTTGTTTCATTATTAATAATAATTCCAACAATCTCGCATTGCTCACTTCAGTACATCCGTATTGTTCTGAAGGTTGATAGTTTTTAATATGTGAGATACTAACAAACATTACAATCTCGTATTGCATTGTTGAACGTCTTCATTTATACCATTGGCTATAAATGATTTATTGTATCCACAATAAACAATTGTCAAGTTGTTTCGATATTTCAATGTCACATCATCGAAGTTGAGTCTAAGTTACTGACGGAGAATAACTTATATATCCGATTCAAGATTACACATATCAATAAGCCATTGTAGCGTAGTGGTAAAGTACTAGGTCAGAAAGCATTAGTTTCGGGGTTCGAGCGCCGCTAGGATACATAACATTTTTATTTGTAAAAATTGTATTATATTGATACGTAGCGTAGCGGTACTGGTAACAATTGAACATATAAAACACGATGGAACCATGTATGAAATTAATTAGTAACAAATAACGTAAATAACAGTACTCGGACCGAACTCCAAATTGAGTTGGGCTACATTTTTTTATTATATGCATAATTATATCAAGATATTTAATAGTATAATTCGAGATTGGACAGAGTTAAAAAAAAAATATCAACCTTCAGTACAATACGGATATGCTGAAGTGAACAATGCGAGATTGTTGGAATTACTATTATCTGTAGATGGTATTGGACAATATATTATCAATACTATAAACAGAACCTTTACAATAATTAGTCCTATTATTATCCAAAATATAAAATATGCTACTGGGTAGTATTTGTCTGCTATCCAGAATAATATATTTCTTTCAGTGTGGTTAGATATAAGGTTGTCAATTCAGTTATGGCTGTATTTGAAACGAATCTGTTGTAATGGAATTGAGAGTTTGCGAGAAGGTAAGAGGAGGTTGTAAAAAGCGAAAGCCGCCGTACATTGAATAATTCTATTTAGAATCGTGAAATCTCTCCTCTCGACAAATTAAGTGTGCAAATCGTTTCGTAAAATAAGCGAATGAAAAAAAAAAACAACTATGGAATAAAAATGTTTGTTTACGTGTCCGATTTTGCATGTCAACAGTCGGGGAAACAATGGTATGGTATGGCGGTGAAACTTTGTTCCCAACCGAAGGGCAAATGCAGAAATATCTTTTGTCTCGTCCGGAATGGACCTCGCGGGGAGATAGAGAAATGGGGATGAGTGCCGAGTAGCCATCCGTGAAAATTACATTAGCCCACAAAGCAGTGCAAACGTGAAATGAAAATAATTTTCACGAGCACGATATAATGCGAAATTTTGCAGTTGGTCAAGCTGGTTAGCGAGGCACCGAACCAGCTGTTTCCCACTGAAGGAGAGAGAATGCAAACGAGTGGGAGGGCAAATTTCATAACACGAGAATTTCTCTGAACCTAGCTTTTCCGTCCCTCTCGGCCGAGGTGTGTCGGTCTACCGCATGCGAGATCATCCATATCGGTAGTCTCGCGATAATTGTACTTACGGGGGACACACGCGACCACCTTTATTAGACTACATACAGTAGCAGTAGATGCAGACCCGTGTAGTTTTCACCTACGTATAGGACGAGCACGCACTCCCGTTTTGCTCCACATGCCTGCGTGAAACACACGCACACACACACACACACACACACACACACACGCGCACGCACGCGCACGCACGCACACACACGCACGCACACACACACACACACACACACACACACACACACACACACACACACACACACACACACACACACGCACACACACGCGCACACACACACACACACACACACACACACACACACACACACACACACACACACACACACACACACACATATATATATATATCTCGAATATATATATATTCGAGAGAACCGAAAGCGTCACTAAAGTTATTAGTACAGAGAGGGTGATAATAGGCCCATAAATATTAATGCCGCTGTCTACTGGCTGCACCCGCGAGAGTTCTATCGTCCGGCTTTTCTTCAAACCGGGCAGACTAAGGGAGCAAGCGATACAGAAAACGCGAGATACATATTTCTTCAATCTCTTTAATTATTTTAATTATAAAAAAGGAACTAAATTTTGTGTCGCTGAGACATACGTGGTGGGAGTGTCACTCCAAGGGACCCATCGTCCGTTTCTATGCGATCCTAAAAAAAGACACTATCAAACATAGTAAAATGGCACTGTATGTTTTCTGATTGTGACGAATCTTGTTTGTTTAATCGATATTATCGTAATCTGAAAAATTCGGTGGTATTTGTATCACACCTGTACCCTGGTATTTTTAGCAGAACATTATTTGTGTATGTTCATAGGGGACCTCCCGGGTGGTTGCAGTAATTGAATGAATGGATCATTTTTGTTTCTCAGCAATACGACTAGGAATCGCAGTGCTGCGAGTCAAGTTATTTTTCGAGGTATCAGAATAAAGTCACGAAACAAATTTTAATTGAATTTATCGGTAGAAACGATAAGGGCATCACCAAGTCCTTAATTTGGACGGTTGAGCTAATTAAGAACAGACTTCTTCATCGGAACAATTTAAACGCAAACCCTAATATCTCGGCGAGATTAAAACCTATGCTAATGGGCCTTCGTGCGATGAAAAGAATTATTATTACTCTTTAAAAATAAGACGTGGCTCATTATCATAAGTGTTCCGAGATACTGCTTTCCGAGATTGTATTATTAACTACCCCAAATATCATGAATGGACAATTTGTGTTTTGCAGCAATGCGACGATGGATCACGGTGCTAAGTTTATTGGGCTTTATAAGTTTTAAGCTGAAAATTTGTAAGTCGGTAACTGAACATTTTGAACACTTTCTCTTCAATAATTCAATGATGACCGTTCTGCCATATACATATATATATATATATATATATATATAGATGCGCTCGCCTGAAGAGTCTCCAAAAGCTCCTAAAATAATCACAGCTAGGGTACGAACCCAAGGGGATTTAGAATAATCACGGACTTAGAATAACCGGCGCCTGGGTAGGGGCCTTAAGGGGTCTTAGAATAATCAGCCGTCGCCTCGGTCCAACGCCCTCCCCTCCACAACTCCGCCGCCCTTATTAGGAAATTTTGAATATTTCGGGTTGAGGGGCCACCCAAGGGGGATTTAATATTGCAATTGGGGGGGGGGCGGGAGTTTAGTTTCTCGAAACGGGTGACGCTAATCTCTTTCCCTTTCGATGGGAAACCTTCACCTTCATTAAAACCACCCTCTCCGTATGGTGAAGCTGTCGCCGATTCTAGAAATGGCGGCGGCGACACTATTATATATTGTAACGATCGAGCGAATGAATAACACGCGTATTTAGTTTGGGGGCGGATATTATTAGTACAATCGCATCTAAATAACCCGAGCATGAACTGTCACACGTCTGTTCGATCTGACGTGTCAGTCCAAACTGTCTAACATGACGATCGATCTCATATCGATCGTCCGTTCGTTCGTCTAATGTCAAACCTAACTAATACCGTGTGTCTTAACGAATAGTCAGCTACGATATTCGTTACAATATTAATATAATAGTGTAAATATATCTCTACAATATAAAAAGATTTCGCCGCTGCCGCCGCCGCCGCCGTCGCCGCCGTGTTAAGAATCGAGGGGGGGGGGGGGGGGGGGGGTCGATAATGGGGTCAGTGGGGGTCAATAATAGGGACATGAAGTTGGTTAAAAATGGAACCGTACTAGTGGGGCTTAGAATTGTAAAGGCATACGTCTTTTAAAGGACTTAGAATAATAGGGGCTTAAGTCCACAAATGGGTGCGAGCGCGCGAGCCCCGAGCCCTCCTAGTATATGTATATATATACTAGCGGGTTATTGTGGCTCGCGCGCTTCGCGCGCTCGCACCCATTTCTGGACGTAAACCCTTATTATTCTAAATACTTCAAACGACGGAGGGAGGGTCCCCCCCTTCCTCCCGTCGATTCTTGACACGGCGGCGAAATCTTTTTATATTATAGAGAGATATATACATATTTTAGAAAAAAGACATAAGCCCTTATTATTCAAGTCCCTTCAAGCTAAATGGACTTAAGCCCTTATAATTCCGAGGCCCTTTAAGGATGGACTTAAGCCCTTATTACTCCAAGTTCCTTTAAGCTAAATGGACTTAGGCCCTTATAATTCCAAGGCCCTTTAAGGATAGACTTAAGCCCTTATTATTCTAACCCCCCCCTCTCGATTCTTGACACGGCGGCGACGGCGGCGGCGAAATCTTTTTATATTATAGAGAGAGATATATATATATATATATATATATATTTACTTGAGCTGAGTAAAACCAGAAAGAGGTGGGGTATTATGCGTAAGCGAATTTGCGGTCTCAATGGAAATTGCGACTCGGGCAATGATACAAGTACCGCACGTTTGTCTCACGTGCGGGCGCTTCTTCGGCCAAAGGGGAGTGGATCGTCCTTGTATGTGACGGTCGCAGTGGCAATGATTACATAAATATTCTGGTAGCGTGTGTACACCGGGCAGTAGTGGAAAGGCGCATACGGAACGTGCGTGCATTCCTCCTTCATGCATACAGCAGAGCGAGCATAAACTAGTACCGTACCAGTAGTACGGTACATGCACTTATACATATACACGCACGACGAAAGTGCATGGAGAATAGAAGCACGCGACTTGTATCATATACATACTTGCATGGTGTACCGTATAATGCAAAGGGGTTGAAAGGTTTTTCTTGATAAACCAATTTGCGAATTCTCGAAAGGATTACACGGTACAACTAATCACATGCTGGTTTCTTAGTTTCTCATGCTATACGAAGTATGTAAGGAAAGTATTTTAATAACAAAAAAATTGAACTGTCAGAAATATATGTATGGTCTAGAAATATATTTTACATATCCTAGCATGAAAAACGCATTTTCCCATTTCTGTCTGTTTCTCTGTAATTCTGTCTCGACCGCCAATACAATCATTTTTCTAAGAGACTTCGAGTCGCAGCAAAAGCTGCTGTATCTCTTCTACATATAAAACGCAGTCTTGGTATTGAATTTCGAATTAATTCGCCAAACCCTTCAGGTACTGTATCTTAAATGTAAAAAAAATATGAAAAAATGGTTAGGAAACAGGCTAAACATGTAAACAAAATTATATAAATATAACAAATTCAGACAGCCTTCCAACAACCAGGTAGAAAGCAAAAAAAATAGTGTCACAATGCAGCCGTCTCTCCATTATCTTATGGAGTCTGATTATCAGCTTTGAAAAATCTGCGTCCAGTTAAACATGAATCTCGTCACAGGTCTATTGAAAAAGTGGAAACGAAAGATTATGTCAGAGTGCGAAATCTTAAGCGGGTTTAAAAAAAATTATTATTGCACCTTATTAGGCACTAATGCATAATCCCTTATTGTCCATACAATCAACCGCTTGTTCTCGTCCATCCTCATCTCTGGTTCTTTTCTTTTTGACGAACTTAATGCTGGTCGGACGAGGGTATATAAATGATCTTGTCTGACAGCATCAACGTCAATTATTCTCTTCTCGCTTAACAGTCCTCACAATGTTCGCCGAATAAGTGATAAAATCTCGCCGATAATCGAATCTATAAGCGCTACCGCGATGGTCACATTTTTCATAATATGCTGAGATTGTTCATCCATCTTTAAGTGGGTCGGTCAGTGCAAGCTACTTCGGCAAAATATGTTATTCCTGAGGGAGGGAAGGGGGTGGCCGTTCCACTCCAACCTCGGAAATGGAGACCCGACCGGTGCTAACTCAATTAAAACCATCTAGCCGATAGTTCAAACCCGTATTAAGCCAAGCTTCCTTCGTCTGCCCGGGCAATATATCGCCGAACTATAGTATGTGCCGAGCAGAACTCCGAGATAGAGCGACTGTTACGAACTGTTACAGCTTGTGAGCATGGCAAAGACTGTTATTATACTCGATGACCCAGAATTTGTGTCGCAGAGAGAAACCATAAGAGACGAATTGATGGATTGCTAACTTGAACAACAATAAGAAAAATCTTAATTTAAAAAAACCCTCCGACTCAAAGGTTGTTAATCTGCGAAGAGCGTCAAATTATTTTTTCCCGACTTTGCTTAAATAACTACATTCCTTGCGTGCAACACGCGCGGATATTCGTCTATTAGTGACCAATGATCATTACTTACCTGCGCGCATGCGCAGTACTGTTTCATTGCTCTGTACGGAGTAATACACTGAGAGAAGGATCTAGTAAAAACTACCGATCATCTAAGAAAAATTACCGTAGCACATAGTAGTAGGGCACCACCTATGGCTGAAAGTCTCAGATTTTCCAAGAATTTGTACCATAATATCTACGAAAAATTCTTATAAATATGGTACTTCCTACCATAGGTGGCGCCCCAGTTCCCTAGTGCTATGTGCTATGGTAATATTTCAAGAGATATATTTACTAGATCCTTCTTTCAGTGTAGGGCACATTACTCCCTCTGGAAGCCCTATTAATCCCCGAGTAGTGATGGACATTGGCGAATATAACGATTTTGTGACGCAAGAAATGTGGTTAATTTAACGAAGTCGAAAAAGAAGTAACGTATGTTACACGGAAGGAAGCGGATTTTCATCTCGTGTGATTTCTGTCCTCACTTCGCTCGGGTAGCGAACTTCACACTCGGCCAAAATACCACCATTTCCTCCCTTGTAGCATAGTATACTTATTTATGTTTTTGCAGATTAGCAACTTTTCAGTCAGGGTTTCTTTTAGAATTTCGCTGTACATTTTTTTCCTCTCATTTTCTATCGGATATTTATTATTAAAATTATCATAAATGTTTTGTTTTTTTTTTTAATTCCACTTATATTTCCTCATCAAAAGTTTCAACGAACCGAAAAATGGAAAATTAATTAAACATTCAAGGGGGAGAAAATGGCAGTTAAGAAAGATCTTCGAACTGTGTTTGACGCCGACGAGAGTATTACCAATTAGGGCCTCGATGGACCCTAATTGGGTACGCTGCTCGGCGGCTCTTGTAGCTTCCATTTCATAAGCTACACTAGAGCTGCAAACTTTCGTCATAACCAGAGAAGTTATCGAATGTAAGACGATTGTCGTAGTCGCCCCCGGAAGTGCCAACGTACCTGATCTAAATTTTGGATACGAATAATTTGTATGTAAATCATTGCTTTATCGTGTTTCCACCCCAATAAGCGCAAAGTTACGCTCGACTACAATATTTTTTTCACTCCTGGCAATCTGTCGACTATTAAACTGAAAGTAAAATAACCCAAATATTCGCGATCAACGGGGTAAAGGTACATCGGACACCTAGTCTTTAAATGATGAGTGACATTTTGTATCCTACATATTCTTTTGTATCCTACTCACGGAAACGAGAGTACGGAGTGATCCGGAAAAAATGCGGAATGACAGAATTGTTTTTTCAATCCGTTGCAGCGCGTTGAATAATCCGAAAAAAGTGAGATAAAGAATGTTGCAACTTGTTTTTGTAAAAACTGAAGTGCTAACCTTTTTTTTAAATGTCACAGACCACGTTTATTCTACGCATTCTTTCGCGCCGAGGATGAAACCGATCGGATTTTTTCTCAAAAGTCGAGCGCGTCAGAGATAATTGCCACAAACAATTTTTTTCGTCTCTCTGGCCCAGACCGAAAAGTATCCACGAAAAGCTTTAAACCTTTAAGCTTTAAAGCTTTATTATTCTCACGCGACAGTAATAAAAATATAGCAGTAACAATATTTGTCGAATTTTCAAAATTTGTCTGCATTTTTTTCAGGTTGAGACGATGAGGACGAGGCGCATTTGTACCGCCCGTGACGACGTAAAAAAGCGCCGTTGCTCATTTAGTTGTTTTCTCGCGGTAATGCGATATACCCGGGACACATGCGGTGTACCAGAAAACCAGCACGAGCAGTGGTAGCGGCGTGAAGCTTACTACTCACCGCGGTTTCATACGTCTCGCTCTCTCCGTCTCTCGCAGATCACTCTAAAACCACCCCCGGGGTCGTTAAAGCTTTACGAGGGAACGAGCGAACGAGGCCGGGCTCCCGAAACGAGAGAAATTCGAGGGTGTAACATGAATCTGATGCTCGTTCCGTCAGTCTTCCCGCGCTTGAATCTTTCCCATGCCTTGATTCCATTCACTCTGCTACGTACAGGGATGGTGAGAGTGTGCGCGGTTCTCGCCAAATCCCTCGACGTTACTCACCCGGCTGACTCCCCGATGTTATTATGATCCGGTCGTGTCATCGAATCCGATAACAACACGCGGTCCAACAGAGTCTCCAACATACTTTACGCGTGTGGGAAGTCTTTCGTGCCGTTTTATACGGCACCTGCGGTGTCTGTTTCGTTCTCCGAAGCGGGAAACACCTTGCGAGCCCGTCGTGTCTCGAATACAATATCGGTGTATCATAAAAATAAAATAAAAAAAATTGGAAAAATGTATTATATATGAAATCCACAACCGAAATAAAGTGCATTAACCTATTCCGATCGTATTTTCCATTATCCATTTCTCATTCGATCGGTGTATTTTTATGTCGATTCGAGGGGTGTCCGGATCGTTCTTTTTTTACACTATAGAAAGTTGTTTGGGGTTTCGTTCGTTTTTTTTTCCATCCGCGCATAAAGAGTGACATGAAAATAGCACGTATCGCTGAAATATGTCGTATCGGGCAGAGACGTGTGTAATTAATAGAGGACTACCAGGTGTTGTGTGGCTCATCCTTATAACACACGCAGAAAAAGTTAACAAAACTATACGTGATGCACGGTAACTTGACCGAGAACAGTTCGCGCATTATACGGCGTGTCGAGAGCTCATGAATGACTGTACGATGCCTTGTGGCATTTCTCGGTACACATTCTTGGGCTCTATGTACGGTGTCATTATAGTAGAAAATTATGCCGGATGAAAGACACCTCCAGCGGCATACACCGTATGAATGGGACATGTACAGTATAATATTATTGGTATAAATGTCGGACGACTATGACGACAGTGCTTTTCTGCGTGGTCGCCAGATATATATAGAACGTGTTATGAATTGCAAAAATGCTTTTTCCCTTCAGAAGCAGATTCACGGGAGAGCGGACGAATACCGGCTAGGCTGATTTTATATAATTCACCAGTGATGTCAAGATGAGCCTTCATTTATGTGGGTCACCTACGTTAAAGCAAACCAATTGAGAACGTTTTTAGGACGATCTGTTTATTGTTGTACAATAATTGCCACACTTTCATATGGAGTTGTTTCGACCGGTACGTTCACAACAGTCGGTAGGTTATTTAAATATACATCCTCCCCTCAGCGGGATTTCGCCCGCAAACCTACCACGCTACCAGGACCTCGCTCCAATTTTTGTCGCGGATGCACGACTATACATTATTTGAATAAATTATTTTTATTTACCGAAACAATTTATTTTATTTTAGTAGTACTAGTGGCAAATGCGTGCTGTTAGCACCAGTAATACATGATCAGATGATACCGCGTGTATACATGTGTGATTTTCTTAAATCCTTCAGGCGAATGGGCCGTTGACCGAGGTCCTTAAGCCCTATGTTATTTTATTTTGTTTCATTAAAAAGTTTCTAGCTAATTTAAGAATAAATAAACACTTGTACCTTATTACATACCTTATTACACACTAATAAGAGCTTGCAAGGGACACATTGCAGCTTAGATTAGATATTTTTACAAATTAAATAGTTAATGATGTTTTAAAAAATATATATACTCAATGTCGTTAAGGGAGATTTCGTCCGGGAAGAATCTTAATCTTTCATCGAGAAAAATTAAGGTCTGTCTAATGGGCGGATGATTCGTTGTTGTTGTTAAATATAAAAAAAGTGACTGATATTATTCGAGGGTGGCGGCTAGTACCGGTCAGATTGACGATTTGTTCAATTGTTAGTAACAGTTAGTTGCTTATAACATAGTAGCTAAAACGCTGGTATTTGCTATTTGACATCCCACAGTTTGTACTAGTTGAAGATTTTTTGTTATCGTTACTTCACATTACGGCTGCGATATCAAGTTGAGTCCTTATGTGGCCGGAATTCGGCCAGTAAGGTAAGCGGCCCAGTTTCCGCCATCTTAAATTGTTAAAGGGAACATTTTATAAAAAATATACGTATCGCGGCAAGAGTAAACCATTCTTTACCATGTCGTCAATTTTGTTTGTACTTAACGTATACTGTATTTATTATTAGTATAAATAGCGATTAATGGCGGAAACTGGGACAGCGGCGGAAACTGAGCTGTTTACTTTATCCCCTACTCGCGAGACCCTTCGCTTCTGACAGTCAGATTCCCATCTTCGGGATCGATGAATCTTAAGATCTCGCAGGATTTCGCAGATCAACGATCTCACCGTCAGGCTCAATCCTAATCGTTACCGCAGGATTATATTGACTCTTCCGTCATCCGTGATACGAGAGGCCGTTAATGCCTAATTAAATTTCATATCGAAACTCGTGTTATAACGATCGAGATGATAATGGTTGTTGTGCCATCCACTTCACTAGTAAAGTGAACGATTTATTGCCTAACGAGCGTACCTGATCGACAAAATTATTACATCGACGTCGGTTCATGCAGTACAATATTAATTATATTCAATGGCGCGTTTATCGAGTTGACGAAATGACTTGAAACTCGGATTGGAAATTAATAAAGAATAAAGAAGACCTATTAATAATAATAAAAGTTTAATCAAGATTTATTTTTAAAAAATATAATAATTTAGTTGCTATAATATTATAGGCAACTAACTGTTACTAACAATTATTGAACAAATCGTCGATCTGGCCAGTATGAGCCGTCACACTCGAATAAAATGAATGACGTTATTTTTAATTTAACAACAACGAATCGTAGTAGGAGAAACCGGGGCAAAACGGGGTCATGGGGCAAAATGGGGACCTGAAATGGCTTATCGACGTGGGAGAAAATGGGGTACCCAAAATTATCGAATTAACCCGAGCAGAAATTTAATCCGGTCAGAATCCGGCCCATACTTGGCGCGCCAGAAAATCAACTCCGGCCCGGATGTGGCATATCGATATGGCCATGATCCGTGGTGTAACGCTCATGCAAATCCGGCCCTGATCCGGCATCAGGATCCGGTCCAAGTTCAGGCCCTGATATGGGCCTGACGTGGCCCGGATCACGCACCATTCCTCTTTTTGACAACAAAATTTACAAAAATATTACACTTACACTAAATTCAGCCGGGGGTTCAACGCTTTATTTCATTATACTTTATTATACCTTACTAATTGTCACATTTTTATATCTGAAACACATTAGTAATTTATTATCCAGTTTGGGGCTTGAACCCCGGTCATCTAAGTTTGTAGTCGGGAACCAACCCACTCGGCTATTCAGAACTTGCGAATAATATTTTGGAACTTGTATATAACGTATGCTAGAAATGCTGAATATGTGGATCGTGATTTAAAGACATTACATTCAATTGTTATATCTCTGTTTTTATGTTTGTGAGGTATTGTACTTATTCAATCAATTCAGTTCAATCAATTACTTGGCTATTTCTAACGGTCAATTGTTTTGTTAGAAATGTTCTATTAAAATATGTTGACAAGTTGGGCCAATGAAGGAAAATGTTTCCTTTTGTCGCTACGATATAGTTACGGCCTTTTGACCTTATAATTCTTTATTGTCGGTAGGGTAACTATCGTCCTATAATTGGGCCCGGACCGTGAACAATAAATTAAATAAATAAGTAAATAATTTGTTGCTGATGTCGAGTGACAAGAAATTATATACTTTACGTTTCGGTGACTTTCGGAGTACTCTTTAAAATTAACTACTTTCTATCAACCGTTGGACTAATAGATGCTGTCATTTTAACCAAATCTAGAATCAGAATAGATTATTTCCAGATTTGCACCAGTCATATTTCTGCTAATATTACGTTATAAATGATAAATATACACGGGAACGGCTTCTTAGGTATGTATTAATTTATGTCTTATTCTTGTTGTTAAATTTGTGGGTTATCTTTGTTATAGATCGTGTGTGAGACATTATTTTGTTAATATATTTTGCAGACTATTTTACATCACAGAGGTCATGCGACAGTGAGAATGATTTATGAGTTGAAGACACTAGAAATTTTTATATGCATCGGACATTGGGAAGTGCTTAATAAACAATTATATAGCGGCATTTATAAAGATAGAAGCCTTATATACGAATAAGCGCCTGTTTGATATCGCCAATGTTGCCTGGCCTGGTAGTCTGATTGCATTTATACTCGCTATACGGCTCTAGCCAGTCAAAGTAGCAAATAAAAATAATTCAAAAAATGTATGACAATTATAAATGCCTGATCCTTTCCTGACTTGGCCCTGAACTGAAACAAAACAAGTTTTAGCGATCCGGCAAATGAAATGAATTTCATATCAGGGCCGGATCCGGCGATGTCCAAGATAACACATCCGGGTCCTTTACTGCAGCCGGTAATGGCCCGGTTCAAGGGTAAATCCGGCAAATCTGATGACGCTTGCCTTATTGGTACCTGAACTGGTGCTCATCAGGCAATAATGCGGCAGCCTCTTCAGGCTCGCCGGACTGTTGCCTGATGTACACCAGCGTGCCTTATTGCACCCGGAAACGGCCTAATTCCGGTAGATCTCCGGCAAACCTGATGTCGTCTGCCTTATTAGTACCTGAACTGGTGTACATCAGGCAATGGTCCGGCGAGCCTGAACAGGCCGCCGGATTCATACCTGATGTGGACCTGATGAAAAATATGGCAGCCGGAAAATTTTTCTGCTCGGGAATCGACTCATGATAGCCAACAAACGACGGAAACGGGGGCAAAATGGGGACATGAAATGTCATATCGACGTGAGGTAAAATAGGGTAATAATGAAGCTTACAACAAAAATTGCCGCAAGTCAAATCGAAGGGAACCCGTTTTGCCCCAGATGGTGTTTTTTAAAAATATCCTTTCAAATTCGATACCAATTAAATTTTGGTGTGAAAAACAATGGATCTATGTTTTCGGTATCGTTCTAGTAGGTTTTATTGCTCAGCATCCCCGTTTTGCCCCGGTCTACCCTACATCTTCATCATAGATGCTCAAGTTTGTTCTTTTATCTCAACGAAGTGTACTCGATACTTCTCCATTCAATTTATATACATCCTCTTCGTTGAAAAGAAATCATCTCACTTCAACTTTAATAAACTTTTTTTATGCAGCAGTGCCGGCTATGCAGGTGTACCGTAGATGCGGGTCCGCGAGGAGGAGCCGCCGTGAAATCGAAACTAAATTCATCAAGTCGTGCCAAAAGATGGTGGGAGGGTGAAAGAAGGCCGAGGAGCGTGAATGAGTGAGGGATAGAGATGAACGACGTTATCGCGTGACGTTAGCGGGTTATCGTTATCGTGCCTTCTCAGCTATGCACGATATCCGTCAGGCTGAGGGGGATTCGGGTGGATTGCCTCTTGGCGCGTACGTTGCATATATCCAAGGTGTGCGCGGGGTACGCGGAGAAGAACGTGCGAACGTAGAGAAATCCGAGTAGCGAGTTAGCGGACGGCATACATGATAGTTTATTCGACGCACGCACTGTTCCAAACCGACAGCCACGCGTAGAATAGAACAACGGATAACTACAGAGTCGCGGATAGGATGGCGAAGGAGGGGCCCGCAGTCGTGTATCTGTAATGCGCCTGGAAGGTGCACGAGAGTCGGGGGGATATAGGTGCAGATGTGCGTATGCGGTATCAAACGTCACGAGTGCTCGAAACCAAGCCGGCGGGCACGGGCTCCTATGAATGCACCATCGTTAGGTATATAGAGCGTACAGGAGGCGCAACCATCTCGACAAAGGGTTTCATTTGCGAGGAGACCCGTCGTCCGACGTCACCCTTATTCGAGGCAATAACATACCGGATTCGACATGTGTAAGCTCGATCCACACAGAGAGACGGAGGCAAATACACCTTGGTATTACTCGGAGTGAGCCGTGGGGTATGGTCGGGGTTAATAAAATATCCTTAAAGTACCGCGATCGTAAGGCCGCGCCCTTTCACTGTTGGGCGCAGACCTCCGGCCGGAGAATGACTCTCGGAGTCTATGTACATCGGGTTCCCCTCATAGACTGGTCTTCTCCACCGTATAATTGAATAATTGAGACAGGAACTCCGGAGTTCCAAGGTTTTGAGCTTTCGAGCATAACCATACCAAACGCTTTGAGGAGCTCCATCAGAGTCGAAGTTCAATCAATCGCTTCGGGAATATGACCGTTAATGAGAGACTCGCCAATTGTGAGGAGGATATTGTTTTTACGCTTGGCAATTATCATTCGACATTAAGTTAGGAGGGCTCTCATCGATTTAAGGAAAAAACATCATGTTTTATTTGTCTTTTTTTCTCCGGGAACAAAAAAGTAGGTCGAAAATCTCCGATTTGGGTTGATAGTCTAAAATTACGATCGAGGGCGGTCTGGTGATGTTAAAAAATGCCCCTGGCCGAATATTTACAAAATGGTGGGAGTTCCTCTTCTTCTACTTTTTTTAAACTTAGACTTTTCTCCGGGAACGAAAAAGTAGTTCGAAAATCTCCGATTTGGGTTGATAGACTAAAATTACGATTGAGGTCGGTCTGGTGATGTTAAAAAATGCCCGCGTCCGAATATTTAAAAAACGATAGGAGCTCCTCTTCTTCTACTTTTTTTAAGCGTAGACGATATTAAAATAAAATAATATTGAAAAAAGTGGACCTAATCCAAGAATCTTATATATTTGGATTTGGTGACATTTTTAACACGATCGGAACATCGCTACGAACAATCGACCATGGGGGAAATTTTGTATCCTATTGTTTATCATCGATAAAAAAGTAAAGAGCTCATTTTCGCCAGTAATCGACAGCTTTCCTCGATTGATTAAACTACCGAGCGAATGGACTCGAGCTTCAGTTGTATTTTTATCGTTTTTTTCGGTAAACGTTTAATCAGGTGAAAGTAAATGATATTCACCGTTGCTGGGCGTTAATGCAACAGTTAAGATGTCGATATGGTAGGGTAAAAGTGGCCATACACCGAAGGGCCCCCATAGAAATGAAGTATATGTCAGATATATAGAAAGATATATCATTTATATACGTCATATATATTCATGTATATAAATATTTTACATATTCCTATATATTAATTATATATAATTCGATGTATTTTTTATATATATCTTTGATTTGACAGAACAGCGTATCATCTGTGACTGTACATAGCCTAAACTCAAATTGCTCCGAGAAATATGTAAATAGATATTGGCGATTGCATCTAGAGACTTAGATATCGCGCTACTCCGCAACCAATAATTTTTAAAGCATCTGATAGTACCTATGTTTATGGTTAATATTATAGAAGTGAATTTTGAAAAGTTGTGAACATTTTTCTAAATTATTTAAATTTGACATTCAAAATCATTTTATGCGTAAAAAACTATCACATACAGACGCATAGGCGATCCGTTATTCGGTAGCTTAAACATAAGTATGGTTATTTTTGTTCTTTTTCATTTTGTAATAAGCAAAAGGCTGAAACCGATTTACTTTCATCATCAGAAAATTGATGATCATCACTTGAAATAAGAAAACTTTTGTTACGTTCAAATCTCGCTGGGAATGAGAACAATTAAAATGATAGGTGGCAGCGTAGCGGTAAGGTTCCAGGTTAGCGTGCGAAAGGTCCCGGGTTCGAGCTCAACTTCAGGTCGTTAGGTTTATTTCTTTCTCCAAATATAGTATTGTATTCTAAATTGATATAATTTATGATGACAAACCAATCAATTTTTTAAATATTCCCAAACCATTTTTCGGTACGTAGGGGAGAGCGGGGCAAAATGGGGCAACGGGGCAAAACGGGGTTTTTGGGCAAAACTAAATTTTCCAATCATTTTTGGATCGGACAAGGTGGCAAAACTGGGCAGAAAAGCCTGATGTATCCGATAGGGCGAATTCCGGCATCCAAAAATTATTGGAAAATAACGTTTCGCCCAAAAACCCCGTTTTGCCCCGTTGCCCCATTTTGCCCCGCTCTACCCTACTAACCGCCGTAAAAAGAAATTTTAATGAATATATGTCATGTATATGGGGGAGCAGTGGCCTAGTGGATGAGGCTCGGATTCGCACGCAGCGGACCCGGGTTCGATTTCCGGCCGACACCACTGGAAATTTTTCCATGTGTTTTTTTCTGTGATCCTGGTGGTTGGGTTCCCACCTTTGATAAATATGTGCCCAAAACACCTCTCAGTGATGAGGCGGTCGGTGTTCGGCTTTGGTGTGACTCCCGCGGGTTCTTATCTGGCGGATGGTGTCAGCCGAGCAGGATATCGACGGCGCATCACTGAGAGGAGGTGTCGCTCTAAGCGCCTCTGGTGGCCGTGCTTGAGTTTACTCGCATTGCGATTGGGGGACTTAGGCAGGCACCGGCTGTATCGGCACAGGTTTTCCGTAGTTTCCCTGGGTCCTCGGCGAATGCGATACAGTCAGGGGGTAAGTCGGCTGCGGACGCAATCTGGGTGGGGTTGAGGTAAAAGGCGAGGAGCCATACCGAGAGGAATTACTAAATAAAAAAAAATATATGTCATGTATATATCTTTCATATATCTTCGTTATACTTTTCAGATATATAATGTGGCAAAAAGTTCTATATCTCAGATATATATTGGATATATATTATATATCCAGTATATATCTCATGTATATATAACATATATACCGAAATATATTTATGCATATACTTTATTTCCACGGGGGGGAGCAGTCCCGGTCCCCGGACATGCATGAAAAATCGTATTTCACGCACGCTTTGTCCGGCCAATGAGACTTCTACCTTATACGAGTACGACCGCGGACTGTTCAAATAGACTTTGGGAGTAAAGTGCTCTCAACGTCCGCCCCTCGAAGCTGAATATTCTAGTCTGGCAAACTTAACAACCGGTGATCAAACCTAAGCTTATCGAAGGGCAAGGCGCTATCAAAATCTGAAGCCATCCGGCACGGTACATATTGCGTTTGCATCGAGCGCGTGCCTTAAATAGCACACACCGGGATACGCTGCAGCGGTACAATCGGCTCCTTCATCCAAAAGCGGTCTCCGGGCTTATAAACGAGGAGTAAGGAGTATTTCGAGACGACGAACCGAAGGAGTTAGTCGTTGGCATTAAGATAGTAGTTAGGATTGTATCTCTTCGAGGGCAACAAAAGCTCACTCGCTACGTCAGATCGACGAGCGACTCCCTCCTGTCACTCAGACCGAAAATATGCACAGATAGCATTGCGATCCGACGCTTTCGCTAGATGACTCGGAGACCTGAGATTGGCTTTATCGATAACGAGTTATTAAACACACTATGTAAAACGCATTTGATGCTAGGAAATTCTAATTGCGGCAAATTACAATCCACTTGCTGCAAAAGAATCCGGTTCCGGATTTTATTCTGAGTAAACCTTCTCCCTTCAATCTTTTTTCTGGCAAATATACAACTCTAATTTTTTTTTTTCGTTCTCCCAAACCGTTCATAATCGAACCATCGATCTCGATTATTCGAATTACGAACGATAGAAGAAACATGTATTGGCGATGATTTCTCGATTAATTCAATGAAATTTTATGTGCACAAGATTGTTACCGGGAATGCGACGAAATTGCATTACGGTCCGAATCGCAGAGCGCAACTAGGGGAGAGCGGGCCAAAATGGGACAGTGGGGCAAAACGGGACAGTAAGGGCAAAACTCAATTTTCCAATCATTTCTGGATGCCCCATTTTGTCCCAACGATACATCCGGTTTTTGAACCCCGATTCGCCCCACGGACGACCATTGCCACCGTCCAAAAATTATTGGAAAATTGCGTTGTGTCTCATAATCCCGTTTTGCCCTGCTCTCCCCTAATACAAAAAATAAATTCACGTGATGGTTGCGTTACGAAAACGTATAGGAGCGAATCGTCGGAAAGGCAAAATATATATATGTGTGTGTGTGTGTGTGTGTGTGTGTGTGTGTGTGTGTGTGTGTGTGTGTGTGTGTGTGTGTGTGTGTGTGCGCGTGTGTGTGTGCGCGCGTGTGTGTGTGCGCGCGCGTGTGTGTGTGTGTGTGTGTGTGTGTGTGTACATATACATGTATACGTAGGTACTCTGCGAACCGATCCGCGTGTCTTATAGTCGAGCGACGCCGGTACGAGAAGTCACGGCACGCGAACTTCCACGAGTTATCATCGACATGGCTGTTTTTTTATTTGCCAGGGTTGAGCGCCACAGTGAAATCGAGGGTGGTAGAGAAACAGATGAGAGAGCGAGAGGGACTAGGCGTGGCCATTGTGGCTAGACGCGGGTTCGATGGAGGGAGGAAAAAAGGCGATCAATTATGAGGATCGAGAGCTTAGAAAGTCTCACCCGAGTAGGCATTGATTGCACCGCCGCACGCGGGAGGCAGTGGTGCACTCAATAATTCTCTGCACAGCTCGTGTTGGTGCGCTTTGTATGGCAACCCGAAGAGGTCGACATCGAGGAAGGAGATTCGAGCACGGATTCTATAGACAACCGACGCTCCGCTGCTGTCGACGGTCGCAAATATATATCGAATCTGGAAGAAGAGGCCATATAGCTTTCTCGCTAACGTGCGATTTTGATTCAATTATCCGTGCTCCGACGACATTGGGATACCCGATATTGTCGGGATATTCAAGTGTCGCAACGATTAATCGGCCAAAGCGACCCATGCAAGCATTAATTCTAACCGAAGATAGATTTTTTGTATTGCTTCAAGAAAATAAGATACCGTATTACTCGTAGAATTTTCAACGATGCAGATAAATTGTTTTGACTAAAAAGGAAAATTTTGTATTTACATTTTTTCACTTTGCATATTGGAATTCGGATTTTTGTTCACTAATTTTTTAATTTTTGTTATTCAGTGTTCAGTAAAAATAAATTATATCCGATATTCTGCCGCTGATAACTCCAACCGACAAAGTTGTAGTTATGAATTGTAGAATTGCTTTAAAACACCGAAAATGTTATAACATGTGTCGGCAATACCATAAATAGCCTTGCAGCTGGTACGGACCGCACTGACAAGAATTTTTATTCCAAACCGTTCCAAATACTCCGACAAACTTTCAGCATACAATGTTTGTCACGTTTCGGTTACGTTGGAATTTTCCGCCTCTGGTTTCCACACGCGTAATCCGTCAATCTGTGAATCTATTCGGATTACCAAAACGCGAGTGGTCATTTTTTAAAATATTGGTCAAAGAGATAATTAAGAGATGGAGGATAATATGTCATCCTCCATAAATAGATAGATAAATAGATAGATAAATAGATAGATAAATAGATAGATAAATAGATAGATAAATAGATAGATAAATAGATAGATAAATAGATAGATAGTTAGATAGATAGTTAGATAGATAGTTAGATAGATAGTTAGATAGATAGTTAGATAGATAGTTAGATAGATAGTTAGATAGATAGTTAGATATATAGTTAGATAGATAGTTAGATAGATAGTTAGATAGATAGTTAGATAGATAGTTAGATAGATAGATAGTTAGATAGATAGATACTGCGGATATATGAAATTCAAACTTCATACATGACGAGACATATCGACTATTGAATTACCATCAATAACTGGTACGAAACTAGAACACGTTCCCTGTCCTATAGGATTTTATTTCCTGGGCTTCTGTTCGCGTGGCTCTTTATCTTTCTGACTCTCAACTGCAGCGAATTCGACGTGAACGTAACTGAGAATTAATCGTGACACGGATTACACCAAATGAAATTGAATGGACGACTTTCGTGTTTGCGGTTGTCGAATTTATTTTCATCACCGAAGCCGCGGCGCACACAATCTCGTGGGTGACCATTGTTACGGCGAACGGGTCGCTCCCCGTCAGAGGCGATGTGTCTTAATCGTTCACGAAATTACACAAATTCGTTGTAAAAATACGAAGAATCGTACCAAACACTTGACACTCCCGAAACATTCGTCAAAACTGAAATCTGTAATCTGTAACTATATAGCCTTGAAGTTAAAATTTAATCGTCACATTCACGGAATGAGTTTTGAGGAGAATTTTTCTTTCCCTTTCAACGATCTTTGCGCATATAAATTGTTCGGTGAAAATCGCACTTCGATGTAATTTGGAACGACTTCTTCGAGTCTATTTATCCTACAAAAATCAACGTTGAAACACTAAAAAAAAAATATCATTGATTCAAGAACAGTAACATTTACGGGCTGCCATTGACATATGTAGTCAGTGTAATTATTAATAGTAGTGGTAAGTGTGTATTTATTAACAATACACACGGCGCGTTGGTGATCGGTACAATTTTTTTTTTTTTACCATTTATACATTAATGTATATTTCTAATATATAATCTAATTGCATCCACGTATTGTCAACGGGCTATCGACCAAGATCCTTCAGCCCTGTAATTATTACTTTCATTCTAACAATTATATATCAAAATGAACCAATGTCTGAAATTTATGAGAATAAATGTAACAGTTTCATTATCATGCGTCGTTATCTGAAGCAAAATAGACTTGAAATAACAGCGTATGTCCATGGCAGCCCGCAAGTGTCACTGTTCTTGAATCAATAAAATATTTTTTTTTCAGTGTACCAAAGCAACCTCCGAACTGCTTACTAATACAACACATCTTGAGCGGAAGGGAATGTTCAATCGTCCGCGATAGTGCTGAAAGATTCGTCAATTGTGTGTGCGTGTAAATGGAAATAGTTTTGCCATGATTTTTTTGTTTTTCAACACCCACGATTACGAATACCAAAGGTATACATTATGACGCGACAGTTACTGAGTCAAGAGACTAGCGTGTTACACTCTCACCAGCCCGGAGTTATAACACGCAACGTGTTACCAGCCAGCGCGTTCTTCAACACTACCAGTAGCGACTCGCATATCGAACAAAATTAATAGCCTTACCAACGATTAGCACGGACCAAGAAAGTGGGTCATCAGAATACTGGGGCAAGCTGCACCCGGCTATGCGAGCTCCTTCGAAGGCGAAGGAAGAGCTCCGACACGACCACCAAAGAACGATGGGTGCATGTGTGTAAGTAAGTATAATATCGCCGTCGGACGTCCCGATGCAGTTTCATCGTGCGAACAAGGCAAGCGTTGCACGAATGCAATCACGGAGCCGTTGCGGGTCTCTCTCGCGCTCCATCGTCAAGCCAAAAGCAAAGTCGATTCATCGAAGTATTTTCGACGATCGCGTCGATTTCCTGCCCTGTCATTCGATCTATAGAAACAGCCATTAAAGAGGCTTCAGCGGGTTGCAGCTTGGGGATGGGCCACATGCAGGCGCGAGCTGCAGCAGGCAGGAAACGTGCATGAGAGAAGTTAGATTCGCGTCATCCCAAACACCTCACTTCCCCAGCAGAAATTCGATGTTTTGTTTGTACCGTGAATATCTCGGAAACGAAAAGGTTTCTGAGTATGTATGTATGTATGTATGTATGTATGTATGTATGTATGTATGTATGTATGTACGGTAGAACCACGTTTATCCGAGGTAATGTGGGGAGAGCGTACGTCGGATAAGCAAAAACTCGGATAACACGGATGACATACTCAATTCAAACTTGTACTACTATTCTATATTTAAAAAAAGCACACTTCATATAAGTATTAACTTTATTAGTTAAATTTACGACTTGTTTCCTTTTTTGAGACATCACGATGTTCTTCCATTGACTCTAGAATCGGAACTGATTTATTTACAGCTCGCAATATAAAAACGCAGCAATCTTGTACAAGTTTAACCGCGTATGCAACAATGTAGCAGTTACAGCCTACTCCACGCGCGGGCATTTCGCTACATCCGTTTTATCCGAGTTTTCCGTATTATCCGAGCCTATACAGTGGTTAACGGCTCGGATGAGTTGGGTACGTCGCATAACGCGGAGGCTCGGATAATCGAAGGTCGGATAAGCGTGGTTCTACTGTATATACGGTATGTTCGGCTAAAATAATCTCGTTTTTTTTGTCACTCTTAAATCTCGTCTGAATGGTAGCCGCGTCGTTTGTTCGTGTTTGTTATTATAGGAGATTATACATAGGAAACTGTACATTAAAATTGTACAGTTTCGAGTGAAAATGTGTTAGGGAGTTCATTTTATTTAAATTACACAGATGTTTGGATAACAGATCGAATAACGGTTTACGCCAGGTTTTAACAAATTCTTGAAAAAAATTTCATCCCATGACTACGCCAAAGGCGTCACAAAGTCTTCCCAGCGTAACGAATACGCTAACAGCAAGGTTCCGAACCTGTCGTTCGTATCGACCAGAATTTCCAAGTGGAATCTTCCTCCATTTTGTCTCACTTTCGATTTCTAAAGAAAACATTCCCTTCTCTAGTGTCATCAAATTTTACGAAGCGAAACGACTCGTCGTGAATTTTTACTGATCAGTTTCTAAAGCGTATGTTTTTCTCCGTTTGGGTGAAAAGTTTTTTCTCACTGTCATTTAGATACGAACAAACGGTAACATTCAGGCACTAATGGTAACTGTATGTATTGCAGATTTTGTTGGTTTTTTTATGCCCCCCCCCCTCCCCCCGTTTCAAATATATATGAAACGAGCGTCGAATCGTTATAGTCGTAGCACGAGGGTGTTATAAAACGTTCGAGCTGGCATGGCATAGTACGAATAGAGGGTATATAGCGGAGAATCCCATCGGTAGAGTTTCTCATTCGCAAGTTCGACATTCGACTATAAACCCCGAGAGCAAAGTCGGCCAGTGGTTTGAGGGCGTCGAGGGCGACCCTCCAGCACTTTCTTGCCGAAGGATGCAAGACATCGTACGACGTAGATTAAAAGGGGGAAACTCCCCGGCGCGAGTCCGGGGGATGAAACCGAATAAGCGTATAATAAACGCGAAGAGCAATAAAGTGGAATTTTATTGCATCTAACGATAGGTATAGGGCAGGGCGCGATACTCATGCACGGTATGTACGCAAAATGTATATGTGCGCATAAAACACCTGGCCAGAGCGAAAACTCACTGTACGTCACGATAGAGAGCTAAACTTTAACGCTCATTGCTCGTTTATCTATATATGCACACTGACCCAATTATACAGGTTACGCCAGAGATGATACAGGTATTCCCGGCGATTCGCGAGCAGAATATATTTCACTGTAGTATCTCGCAAGCTCGTAAAAGCCGGGGCAACCATGCGGGATCAATTTGCGGCAATATCAATTATAGAAACTCGTCCCGTTGATGAGTGTACACCGTGATGAACTAAACGGCATACAATACGATACATCAATTCGTCGTACGTATCGCATTTATTGTATTAATAGAAACATCGGTCCTCCGGGCAGATATGCTTCCAAATACGCATAGGCTAGGAACTACAAAAATCTACATCAGTATTTGCACATTAGCTAATCAACTGAGAGTTGTATTACAGACATTTTGAAGTACCAAGATTCGAAAAATAGTAACATGATTAAGTATGACACTAACTGATAGCATTCTTTGGGAACTGTTAAATATGAAGACAGAACGCATTTGGGCTCACATAATTTGACCGGGAGACAAATTGGATATGTGAACATAACTTTAAAGATATATATTTTAACCGAAATTTTATCACTATTATTTCGGGCTTGATAACAAATCTGTAAATTACTGTTTTTCACACAAATTTGACGTATTTCTACATATATACTTGCAGGATACCGGTCTAACCTAATTGCTTGGCACAGTTTATAAACTAGCGGTCTCGAATTCTGAGTGTTGATATATTGATATAGAGCGAAATTACCGGCGACAGACTAATATCCGATATTAATTAACGAATTCTCATTGAAACATTTGTGACGGATGGCCGCTTGGGTCTTAGGATGTATCGAGTAACTTTAAATCGGTTAAATAATATAAGTCTTTTATTGGTCGTAGCAAGAGTGTAATTGTTCGGAGTATAATTGGAGTGTAATATCGGAGGTGTACCGCACTGGTCGGTCGTCGGAGCTGAACTGATTGAAGCGGGCGTGAAGCTGAGGGCTTCGCGCTCGCTGTTACAAAGGAATAAAGAGTCGAAGGATGTTTAGTCTAAGCTAGATAAGTGGACGCTCACGGCGGTCCGGATGCTTCGATAGCCTTAAGGGCTTCATTGAAGAGCGAATCGAACGGAAACGCTCCGTATCGATACCCTCGAATAAATATTAAAGTCGAAAGGTTAAAGTCGAAATAGTTAGGCTGCGGCCGTTACACTCCCCCTCTGGGAGGAAACGATGCCCCGCATCGGATATTACGGATTTTACATTTGACATGATTTGTTAAGTGTGACTCGATATAATTAAAAAGTTATTTGATTTTCTAAGATATTTTCATTTTGTGTAAATTGTGTTGTTATTTGATTGATGATTGTTGATTGTTGATTGTTGATTGTTCATTAAGTAAAACTCCTAGTTGTTGTCCATGTTGGTTTGGATGATTGAAATCCCTTGGTTTTGAAGTTGATTTGCGGTACACTCCTGTTGTTTTTTTTTTTTAAATAGTTGGTGGTTGTTGATATCTGTAACTCAGTAAAATTTTTAGTTGTTCATGTTAGTGGGAATGGTTTGGTTAAATTGGATGGGTTCAAATTTGGTGTTAAAAATGGTTAAGAAAAATTAAAATGTTATCCTGTTTCGTTCGGTTGGTGAAGTTCCATGTTCGATTTTCCAAAATATTTATTCCGTTTTTGGTAAAATTGTCCGTATTTGGTAGATTTTCCGTTTCCTGGTATTCTTTGTATTCCAATGTTCCTTCTTTTCCCTGGTATTTCGGTTATAATTTGGAATTTTGATGGTTGTAATGCCTGTAACATTCTAAGTTCTGATTAGTGGTGGTTAGTGGGTTAGGTATGTTATTTGGAAGTGGTTTGGTGGTAAAAGATGGAAATTGTTTCTGGAATAGGTAAAATGATTAACACGAGTATTTATAGTATGAAAAAAAAACATAGCAAATATATATTGGCCAAAAGGGTACACAATAATTTCGTTGCGAAAGAAGAAAAAAAAATGAAATAAATCAAATTGACATTGATATTGATTGATATTGGGATATGATTGTTCCCATACGATTTTTTTTGTTATAAATATAAAGTTGCTGACTTTCGTTTTTTCTTTGTTGCATTAAAATACGTGTGTCGCAGAGCATGTCTCAGACAATGTATATAAACATCTGTTTTTTTTTGTTAGATTGTCATTGTCTCAATTTTGTTTTTGTTTTATTTGTTTCCGTTTTTCTCATGTTTCTATTTACGAAGTAAATTTAATAATCAAATATATTGATGGATGCGCGCTTGTATCGAAGTAAATGTAGCTTAAATGTACGTGTGAATAACTATATGGGTTTTGTGTGTATTTGTTTAGTTGTGATTTGTTTGTGAGAAGTATAACCCTATTACTGTAGTTTGTCAAATTGTCTGGTTGTCCGAAAAAGAATTTGCGGTTCATTTGGTTCTATTATGTATCTTGGTGGCTTGGTTTTTGTCTACATTCTGACTTTTCAATTTTCTGTGTATCTGTTTTATTAGGTTTTTTTTTTAATTTTTTTTTTTTAGTGTGGATAGTTTTAGTTGTATTTAAGTGTAGGAATTAATTTACCTTATATTTAGTTTTAGGTTAATCGCTAATGAATATTTTCCTATATTTGTTTTTTTTTTTGTCAATGATCGGTATGTTTGTTTAAGGCCAATAATGCATATTATGCGCATCCAGGCGATATTCTGCGATTTGATGTTAGATTCGATAGAAGATTGCTGATCGTTTCTGGTAACACTTTGTTGCGCGATATTAGTATCATTGGTTGATAATTGTTAGCTTTCGGTCTATCAATTTTTACGTCACAATGAAGTATTGGTGGTGACCTGAAGTTCGGTTGCTTGATTTGTGGAGTAGCTGGTTGTTCTATTGATGGTGTTTTATCTGGAATGTCTATGACTTTTGAGTCCCAATAGTCTTGTGTCATTTCGGGTGACATTGGCACTGATGATTTTGTTTTTTGCTGTGTTTCTTCGGGATCTGGGTGAGTTGGAGTGTCGTTGGTGTTAGTGATTCTAGAATCCCAATATTCCGTTGTTAATTCTGGTGATGGTTTTAATTCTGGATCTGAGGATGTTGAGTCGAGAGGCTGGAATGGAGTTTTTGTTTTTGATTGTGGATTTTTTGTTTTAGGGTTGCTGTGTGTGATTTTAGAATCCCAATATTGGTCTGTCATTTCGGGTGACAGGTTTTTGAGATCGTTTATTTCTTTTGTAGTGGGTTGATTTTTAGGTGGAATGTTTGGGACTTCCGGATTTTTTTTATTAGCTAACCTTTCGCTACGCCTAGTTGGTTCTTTTGGCGTTTTTCGAGTTCGCTTTTTCGCTGGTATAAGCAATCGTTTCCCTGATCGTTGACGTGTTGTTTTGTGAGAATCTGGTGAACGAAAGTTCGGCGGTACTTTCCGTTTCGCGCTTTTTCCGTCATTTTTGAGTCTTTTTGTTTTTCGTTTTGTACCTGTGGATGGTGATCTAAAAGTTGGTTGGACGGGTGGTTTACCACTATTTTTGTCGCTGGACGATTCTCCGATGTTCGTCAGCAACGGTTTGAATCCTTTGTTGAAATTTTCACTCTCGGATTCTGTTTCGTGTTCCGTCTCGTTGTTACTATTTCGTGCCTTAGAGTTGTCGTTTTTGTTCTGGGTTCCATTGTTTTTTCGCTTTTTGTCACCGTATAAGTAGCCGGTTGCCCCGTCAGGGCTGACTTTTTTACGAAACTCGTTTTTGTTTAGCTGCGATAAGCTTTCTATTTTATCTGGCCTCGTTGGGCTTCCTGCTTTTTGTTGCCTCGTTGGGCTTTTTGTTTTTTGTGGCCTCGTTGGGCTCTTTGTTTTTTGCGGCCTCGTTGGGCTCTTGTTTCCCTGCTGCCTCGTTGGGCTTTTCGTTTTTTGTGGCCTCATTGGGCTTTTGTTTTCTTGTGGCCTCATTGGGCTTTCGTTTTCTTGCTCTTCTTCCGTTGTGCTATCATCTATGTCCGTATATTTATATTTCGTTTCAGTATCATCTCGTTTCCTATGTTGTCTGCGTGGTTGTCGTTTATCCTCCTCGTCATCCGTTGTGTCGGTTGGACGTTTTTTGGAGAGTCGCCATTGTGGCTTCGTATTTTGCTTTGAGTTCAGCTCCTCAACCATTTTTTTTATTGGTTGCATAAATTCACCTTCGTTTTCCGATAACTCGGTGATTGATGTTTCGGTATCTATTATTAAATCTTTTGTTTTGGGTACACTCTCCGTTTTTTGTTTTGATTTTGTCTTTTTGGGTGGTTGATTTGTTTCTTGTTGGGTTTGTTTCTTCTGTTCCATTACTTGTTCCATTGATTCGTCAGAGTCTGATTGGTATGTTCTCTGATATGCGGCTTGACTGTCTTCCGATTCGTTGGTCGACAGTTCCCGTGTGTTTTGCTTTTTTCTAGGTGCTGGGTTTCCAGAACCCGTGTCGGTTGTTGATCGTCCGCGAGTTTGATGCGGCGACTCGGGAGACAATTTTTGCTTTTTTGTCTCTTGGTTTTCGGATGAGCTATCCTCGCGTTGCCTGATTGGCATGATTTCCGCGGGATTTCTCGATAGAGCGTCGGCAACGACGTTCAGTTTTCCAGGTTTGTGTACGATGTCGTAATCGTACCCGTTCAGTATTATTTGCCATCGTTGTAGCTGTTGCGGGATGTCGGGTTTGTTTTTTATATATGTTAGTGCTCTGTTGTCTGTGACAAGCGTGAACTTTTTCCCGTATAGATACGTTTTAAAGTATTCTACCGCGTTCACTATGGCTAAGAGCTCTTTTTTCATCGCGTCGTACGCGATCTCGGTTTTCTTTAATGCTCTCGAATAGAAAGCTATTGGGTGATCGAAGTCACCGTGCTTTTGACTAAGAACTGCGCCTATGGCGTAGTCTGATGCGTCCGTGGTAAGCGTACACGGTTTGTCAAAGTCCGGATATTTTAGGACTGGGCGTTCGATGATTTTTGCCTTTAGGTATTCGAACGCTGATTGACATTCGTCTGTCCATTCGAATTTCTCTGATTTTTTTAGTTGTTGGGTTAAAGGAATCGCAATTTTTGCGAAGTCGCGGATGAAGCGTCGATAGTAGCCTGCAAGTGCTACGAATTGTTTAATTCCTTTTTTGTCCTTTGGTGTTGGGAAGTTTTTTACTGCGAAGATGTTACTGGCGTTCGGTCTGACGCCTTCGGCTGAAATTATGTGCCCTAGGTATGTCACTTCTCGGTTTAAGAAGTGGCATTTTTCGGTTTGTAGCGTTAAACCTGCCGAAGTCAGTCTTTTCGCTAAACTCTTAAATTTATTTTCGTGTTCGGTGATGTCTCTTGCGTATATTACAATATCGTCCAGGTAGACGAATAGGTCTGTGCCTTGAAGACCGGATAGCACGACGTCCATCAACCTTTGAAAGGTTGCTGGCGCGTTTTTAAGTCCGAATGGCATTCGGTGATATTCGTAATGTCCATTCGGGGTCGAAAAAGCTGTTTTGTGTCTGTCTGCTGGATGCATTTCTATTTGATAAAAACCGGATGCTAGGTCGAATGTTGAAAAGTACCGGGCGTTTCCCAGTTGATCTAATATGTCCCTGATGTTTGGGAGTGGGTACGCGTCTGGCGTAGTTTTTTCGTTAAGTTTCCGAAAGTCTATCACGATTCTCCATTTTTTGTTGCCTTTCGCGTCTGGCTTTTTGGGAACTACCCAAACTGGAGAGTTGTAAGGGGAGAGAGATGGTTTTATTATCCCCTTGTTTAACATATCGTTAACCTGGTTTTGTATTTCTCTCTTGTGTACTTGTGGAAATCTGTATTGTTTGGTGTTAATTGGTCTGTCGTCTGTTGTAGGAATTTCGTGTTTTGCCAGTGTTGTGTGGCCCAATCGATCTCCGGGTAGACAGAACAGGTGTTGGTATTTTGAGACCAACTGGAGAACGTGATCTCGCTCTGTTTCGTTGAGGTGATCTAGTTGCAGAAGAGCTTGAAGAGCTTCAAGCCTACTCTGCTTGTCGAGTTGTACCGAGCGTACTTCTGCACGGTCTACGTTTGAGAAACCGTGAAGGTCGCTCGGTGTGAAGTTGTCGATTGGTTTTTCGCTGATAATCTCGACTGGTATTAATTCTACTGTCGGGACTATCAGGTTTATTTCGCTGTTTTGCGCATTAATTGCGCAAAGGTACGCAATTCCGTTGTTATTTTTTACTAAAGCGTTACCCATGTAGAGACGTGGACCTCCGTCGATTCTCGGGATGTATCCCTCCTCGAGATCGGTCGGTTTCAGTCTGATGGGTATGATGAGTTTCGATCTGCCTGGTATCGTCACTCGCTCGAACGTTTCGAACGGGACTGTATGACCAGCAAACTTGATGCACGCTTCGGTGTAGAGTATATCGGCTGGCGTCCCTCTAAAGAAGACGTCACCGAGTATGGCGTCTTGCATAATCGGGAATAAATCGTCGATTACGTGAAATTCAATGTTAAATTCCTTGATTCGGATATAACATCTACCAATTGTTTTTGCTGTCCCGTCGGTGATACCGCTAAGCTCGTATATGAGCGTCGGGTCTATCTCCGTACTTCGGGCGACAATGGAGTCTTTTATGAGATTTATCTCTGCTCCAGTGTCAGCAAGAAATACAGCTTGGTTCGAATGTAGATCTTGTGACTCCAGGGTTACGCTTGGTGGCTTATGTCTATTAGTTAATCCTAATTTTATTTTAGCTTTTCTAATTGTTACGCTCCCGTCTGTTTTTTTCACGTATGCCGATCCTACGTGTTTTAGGAGTTCGGGCTCGGTGTGCGCAATTTTCGCATCTTCTCTTAGTTTGGGTTGGACGAGCGCTCCGGTGTCCTGCCTCTCGTTGCGCTGTCGCGAGAGGCGGGTCGCTCGTTTTTTTGGAGCACGCGCTCGAAAATTTGCTCGATTTGCGCTGCATCGAGGCTCGACTGATGATCCGATTTACGCGAGTTTCGACTGTTGCTCGGATTTTGTCTGTCTCGTGAGTTATCTCGACTGTTTCGGTCGCGCGAATTGTCTCTTTCGCGTGAGTTGTTGCGATAGTTACGATCTCGCGAATTATTTCGGTTGTCTCTATTGTTATAATTATTATCCCACGAGTTGTTTTGTTGCGGGTTATTCTGATAATTGTAATCCCACGAACTGCTTTGTTGTGGATTACTTTGATAATCGCCCGAGTTATTGCGATAATTTTCGCGCGAATTGTCTCGATAGTTATTTCGCGGGTTGTTTTGATAATTTCCGCGCGAATTGTTTTGATAACCCCCACGTGGGTTATTTTGGTAGGATCCGCGTGAATTGTTTTGGTAACCCCCACGTGAATTACCTGGGTAATTCCCGGGTGGACCGTTTTGATAGTAGCTGTTCGGATTATTTTGATAATTACCGCGTGAGTTGTTTTGGTAACCGCCACGAGTATTGTTTTGATAACCGCCACGAGTATTGTTTTGGAAATTTCCGCGAGAATTGTTTCGGAAGTTTCCTGGTGAGTTGCTACGGTATTGACGGCTGTTGATGCGTGTGTTCGTGTTTTCACGCAATTGTTGCACAGCGTAGCATTCTGATGTTGAATGTGTAGGATTTTCGCGATGGACTTCGCAAAATTTTAGTCCGTTGTTGTCGGTTAATTGCGTAAACCGAACTTTCGCTTGTTCTGGGCTTTTGTCTCTAGTTTCCGATTTTTCGCGTTTTCGTCCCTGGTGTACCGTTTGTCTACGGACGAGTTCGTTTTCGATGTTTAGTGCTTCGTCAATTGCGCTGTCGAGGGTTATAAAATCTTTTTGCATAATAAGATTCGCAATTTGGTCGAAAAGACCGCGAATAAAGGCTCTTATGACGGTTTGTCGAACTTCGTCGGTGCGGTTTTGCAGATACTGCTGTTGGGCTTCCGTTCGGTAGACTTCTTTTAGTCTATTTTCGATTCGTGTTGCAATTTTTCGCGTCCGGGTTGCGTAATCGACTACTGATTCGTTGTAATTTTGAGAATTTGATTTTAGTTCTAATTCGAGATCCGATAATTCTACCGGTTTTTCGAGCGCATTTCTGAGATCTCTCAGAAGTGGCTCTAGTGTGTTATAAGTTTTCGCGTCGGCGATATCGGCGGCGACACCTGATAGTTTGAGCTGGATGATTTCGAGGAGCTGCGATTGGTCGTGCTCTGAGATGATTTTCGCGGCTTTTTTACAAGCGCGTATGAAATCATTGAGCGGTACATTTTTCCCGTTAAAATTAGGTATAAGATTTTGTACGTCGCGGAGCGTTATCGAGCTAGGTACGGGGGGATCGTTGGCCATTCTTACCTTTGATCCCTCAGACAATGCTGAGCGGAAAAAACTATTCGCACTATTTGTTCGTGTGCGCCGAGGCCGTTTCGGCGGACTTATTTTTAACCGAGTAGAAGCGAGGAAAGAAGAAATGTCCTTCCTATGTTTTTTCCTTATTATTATTATTTATGTATATATTTAAAAATTACCGAATTGTTATTAATGGTTGTTGTTTCTCTCTTTCCCTTTTCTTTTCCTTTTTTTTTTTTTTTTTTTTTTTTTAATAATAATAATAGCTAAACGTTGTCAGTGTTGTTTGTTTTTTTTTTTTTGAAAATCGCGAGAAAACATGAAATGACGTTTTTTTTTTTTTTATACTGGATTTGTTGCCCCTTTTTTTTTTGTATTTTATTTTGTTTGAATTAAATAGAAAAGAATGGACTGAAGAAGTTAATTGTTTATCTGTTTCTTGTTGTTTTTTTTGTTGTTATTGTATTGTATTGTTATATAGTATATATTGTTGTTTTGTTTTTTTTTTTGAAAAGGAAAAAACGTGTAAAGTAATTTGAAAAACTTATTTGTTTGTTCGCTTTTGAGTTTCTTTTTTTTTATTATTATTTTTTTTTGTGTTTGTTTTCCCCTTCCTTCCTTTTAAGAAAGAAAGAGAGAAAAGAAAAAGAAACAAATTATTTATTCAATTAACTATTATTATTTATATGTGAGTAAGATTCGACTTTTGTTACAAAATTTGAAAGTTAAAAAAAAACAAATTATTTATTCAATTACAAATAAAAGGGATTATTTATGTGTATATATGTGTGTTCGCTGCCGTCTGTTATGAGGCGCGTTATTGTTTTTTATTTATTTATTATATTAATATGTGTGTGTTTTTTTTTGTAATTATTAAGGAGGAAATAGGAAAATTGTTATTATTTTTTTTGTGTGTATATTACATGCTCTCGTCGGTCGTACGCCACTGACACGCGTCGCGTCAGCTGTCGGCGCTCGGTTCCCGCGGGATACTAATTCTCTTTCCGAGAAAAAGTATTATATATTTTTTTTGAAAAAATTTGTTGCTACGCTTTTTTTTTTGAAAAACAGAATAAAATATATATATATGTTGGTACTTACATTACCACACCGATAATGAACGCTATTAGCATGAATTCGGTTTTCGATTGCTATTGTTGCTATTTTTCCCTTGTTTCGTCCTTCCTTCCTTCTATTTAATAGTTTTTTTTTTTTTTTTTTTTTTTTTTTTTTTTTTTTTTTTTTTTGACGTCCTTCCTTCCTTCTATTTAATAGTTTTTTTTTGACGTCCTTCCTTCCTTCTTTTGGTGGAGGTGGACGGTGGATGACGATAGGCGTCGAGATGTCGACGTTTGATCGACGGTGAGTGAGTCGATTCGGGCGGGTCGCGTCGGTGCGGCGGGTCACGGCGACGGCGGATCTGTGTCACGGTGGATCGATGCCGCGGTCGATGACAGCTCACTGATGGTAACGTTGGCGGCTGTTCGGTTGATGATATACCGTCGCGTCAGGATTTTTCGGCGGTCGGTACACCCGACGTCGCTCGCTCGCCCCGTGCACTCTCGCTTGTCACACTTGTTGTAGTCTGTTCACTATATTGCTAATTATTTTATACTATTTTTATGTAATAATTATTTGTTACGATCTTATTATTCACTTAATGTCTAGCTGATTATTTAATAAGTGTCTTTTCACTGTAACTATTTTTTATTATTATTCGTGTCTTTTCACTGTTTGTTACTATTCGTTGTTGTTTTTTTTTTTTCGCTGATTGTCACTGGTTGTTGGTCACTTTTGTTCACTGTTAACTTGTTTTTTTTTTTTTTCACTGTTCGCTGTATTTTCTTGTTTTTTTTTTTCACTATTAGTTTATTTTGTGCGAGCACGGCTCGAGCACGGTTGTCGGTTCCGGGTGTGTTAAACAATTTTTTAGTTAAGTTAAAAAAAAAAATTTTTTTTTTATAAAAAGTTGAGAAAAGAAAAATTTGAAGCGTGAGCGTGTTTACGTGGAACGCCCACTCTGACACCAATGTGACGGATGTACACGGGTGTCAGATTATTATTTTTTTTATATAAAATGTTAAAACTTTTTTTTTCAATTATTATTATATTTTTTTTTATGTAGGCGTGTTTACGTGGTAGCGCCACTTCTGACACCAATGTGACGGATGTACACGGGTGTCAGATTATTTTTTTTTTTTATATAAAATGTTAAAACTTTTTTTTTTCAATTGTTATTATTTCTTTTATGTAGGCGTGTTTACGTGGTAGCGCCACTTCTGACACCAATGTGACGGATGTACACGGGTGTCAGATTATTTTTTTTTTTTTTATATAAAATGTTAAAACTTTTTTTTTCAATTGGTATTATTTCTTTTATGTAGGCGTGTTTACGTGGTAGCGCCACTTCTGACACCAATGTGACGGATGGCCGCTTGGGTCTTAGGATGTATCGAGTAACTTTAAATCGGTTAAATAATATAAGTCTTTTATTGGTCGTAGCAAGAGTGTAATTGTTCGGAGTATAATTGGAGTGTAATATCGGAGGTGTACCGCACTGGTCGGTCGTCGGAGCTGAACTGATTGAAGCGGGCGTGAAGCTGAGGGCTTCGCGCTCGCTGTTACAAAGGAATAAAGAGTCGAAGGATGTTTAGTCTAAGCTAGATAAGTGGACGCTCACGGCGGTCCGGATGCTTCGATAGCCTTAAGGGCTTCATTGAAGAGCGAATCGAACGGAAACGCTCCGTATCGATACCCTCGAATAAATATTAAAGTCGAAAGGTTAAAGTCGAAATAGTTAGGCTGCGGCCGTTACACATTCGGTAAACCCAATATTCTCCAATATCAGTTGAATCCTTGAAATCTCCGGACCAAATTGCGGTTGTTGTTCCTATATGCATCTAATCGCGAAATACAAATAAAGCTGAACAAAAATGTAATCGTGACTCTTTTCCAACACGAAATCATGTTAAATCTGTCGACCTCGGATTTATTTATTAGATGTTCATAGCCGGTAACCTTGTTTGAATATTTACACACATTATCCTCTATGGTTTGTTTGTAACATATTGAAAAAATTGTGATTGTATATAACAATCAAGTTCATACTTTTAGTACCTCAAAGACTAAAGGTCGCACAAAAAACGATAGAAAAAAACCAATAAATTATAACAAGGCAAACATATATAAACGCAAGTAGGTAGAACAGGGTTCCTTCGTTTAAGGTGAGATTCTATTTCTCCATGCGAATTATTGACAAAAATCGTACGTTTAGGTCCGGAATTCCGTTTTACGCCGCTCTTCCCTAGAATCAACCACAACGTTTACTCTTGACCTTCCGTCAAATAAAATCACCACGCCAACGATGTTGGAACGGCGATGAAAAAAATGCTAAAACAGACTGCGGAGAATTACGAAGAGCCGATAATTCTCGTATAAATTTTATATTCGGATTATCGGGTCTCACGGAAGACGAGCAAGTCAGACGGAGTCGATTTCAATCAAAGGGCATATACCACCAACCGTAAAATTACCGATATGTATAATTTCAAATATATTTTATTTTTTATTTCATATTTATACTTTAATTTCACGTCTTAGTTGTGCAGCCAGAAAAATAATTTATTTGACGGCCATCATTTATTTGCTTTAAGTAAAATATTTATTTGATTTAAATAAATATTTACTTAAACAAAATAAACGATGGCCGTCAAATAAATTATTTTTCTGTGTGTGAGAATTGTTAATTTAGTATAAAAATTTTTTACACTCATGTGAATTCGTTTTCGAAAATTGGTCTTTCCTTACGAAAGATTTTGAGGTGTCGCAAACTTTCGGCGCGAGAAAGAAATTGCTTTGAAAGTTGCAATTTTTCCATGTCGTCAACGACCGACGATGAGTCGTTGTAAGCCACTTATACACGATCCTCTCATTCGGAAAACTTTTTCGAAGTCAATTTATTTTCCGGGGTAATTATCACGGGAGCAAAGAGCGCGTTATCTTGTACGGCTCGACGCCGGAATAGCGAAGAGACCTTTAGAGTTCCGAGGCGAACTCCGTGAGAAATCTAATTAGGGACGTTCACGTCTCTCGGCACGCTTCCTGAGGGACGACAACACCCTGGGAGCGCAGCGAGGGTGAAAAAAAGTTGAAGAAAAAGGAGGAACCCCCGATAGTGGGTAACAGGCTCTTCCCTCACGTCTACCGAACAACCGACCACTCGTCTATAAATATAATGTCTGTGTAGGGTCGAAGTAACGAGCGAGTTTGACTGCAGTGTGTGCACCTCGGGCCCGTTCAGTTTACTATACATACATACATATATATATATATATATATATATATATATATATATATGTATGTATATATGTATGAATGGATTGTGCCGATTGCAAGCGCGCACTCTTCTTCTTTACCCTCCGTTGGTCATCATCGCTTTTGTGCTTTTTCCTCCCTGTTATTTCTGACTCACTGACGCATCGCTTCATTCTCCCTCTCAACTTCGACCGAACCCTCAATCTTCCCCGCCTGGCACGCTCCCCGCAGACGTGCCGAGAGATTAGAAATTACCGCTCGAAGGAAATTAAGGGAGGGTCGATCGGCAATCACCCCGCGTTCTTTTCTTCTCTTCCTAGTTACAAGGGCGCTGCATAGCTCGGGACATTCGTCGAGTTTTACTCCACGCTTCCTTCAAACTCAGCCAACAGACAAAATAACTTTTCCGATCGTTTATTTAAGCGACGAGATTGATCATCGGAGCACGAAAAGGGGCTTGCGATTCTACCGATACTGAACTCTGGCGCGCCCGCTTTGGATACCGTTAACGCTCTTGTGCAGATTTTTTTTTTTTTTTTTTTTACACTTTATTGCCTTTTCCCCATCTACCTCGAATTCCTCGAGTTTCATGCTCCGGCTTCGGTATAAAACTTTCGATAACGATCGTCCCGTGTCATTCTCCGTAACACTTTCTCTCGTACCTGTTTGATAACCGTATTCTCCGTGAACCATCCTTGGCGTCGTAAGATCTCGGAAGAACTCTCTCCGGTCAACAATTCGTGTAGTTTTATGCATCTTTCGAACGGCGTGGATATAACGTACGTTATTTATCCATACACATGTATATACAGATATATGTGCACCGTAAGGTTTTCCGCGAATAGAGATCGATGAATCGAAATTATGTAGGATAAAACTGGTGAATATGGCGCGGTTCATATATCATTGATTTGCGTCGTAATCGGGGTGGGCCATATTCCCCACTTTTACACTATGTATATATATATTTATTTATCATTTCGGCCCCAGCGAACCGCGCCAGTTATCGTATTTTTCATGATATAAAAATGTCGCCGTGGGAAAACATCGTCCACCGATCGTCCCTCACTATCGTATAATACCATAACTTTACGACCCGCTCGAGATGTATGTTTGGATCGACCGTGCAATGTTCGTACAAACCGGTTACTCTATAGACCACTGTGTCACGATGCTTTTACTAAATATAATAATAATAATAATAATATGTAAATATTGCGTCATAGAAAATGAAAAGAAAAACACGAATTTTAGAAAGGACAAAAAAATAATATATATATTTCGAAATAATTTTTCACGCCCAAACGTTGAAAATGTTTTTTCGACCAACTGTTTATTATCACGTAGTACTACATACGGAGACGGGAGAACGAGATGGTGGATAAATCTCCCCCTCTGCCTCGTCGAGCCGCGGAGTGAGCTCGTAAACTACGACGGCGACGGCAATAAAACCGATATTCGTTGAGGGCTGGTAATGGGAATTGTTAATTTCCACGTGAAGATAGCCGAGGAGAGTTATATGAGGGTGAAAGAGCAACTCTCTCCCGCCATCGAAACAATGACTCCGGCAATCGTCACATTTCCACTCCGCGATATGTATCTCTCTGTGCCAGTCTAAAAGAGCGACAGCGCTTGTCGCCGCAGAGATTACGACGAGACGTTGACTCACAATCATAGTGCATCATAATCGTCATAACTGTAGCATATAATAATAACAACAATAATATTAGTAGTAATAATAATAATAATAAAATGATAATAATGATAATGATAATAATAATAATTATTATTATAATAATGATAATGGCTAGATATAAATATATAATGGATCTGCGTCGCTGTTGATATTTCATCGCATCGGTAGATCGAAATAACTGAGCGAACTCGACGTTTTTCTAGAGTTTTTTGTTCTTACGGCTGGTGCAAATGAAGAGAAGTGGGGAGGTTGCATCGATTAACGAGAGAGCTCTCGAAAGTACATAGATATACGCTGTATGTATATGAGGAAAACTTGCGTGGCATATGCGATCGATTGCTAGACTATATACATCGAGCACGAACATCTTCATGTACCCTTCTATTGAAGCGCTAAAATAGCGTGGTCGCGGGTTATCGCATTGTCCGTTCCATAGTTTTCAACCCGTTACATAGTTCGAATAAATTTTATATAAATATATATGTATGTATGTGGGTATGTTCACATATGGAGCGAACATGAAATACTCATACCGTTCGATTGTTCGATACAAACTTTCATCAGAATATAATTAGAATATAGGCACGTATGAGGACATTCATACAGTATACTAACTCTGTGTAATCCATTCTCAAAACGTTAAGGCTCGACGTTACAGTTGGCGAGGGATTGGACATTGTATAGAATACAACTTCAACCCTAGAACTCACATTGTCTCTACCTTCTAACTCATCACTGGGGTACATATCTACCCCAGCGGTTCGTCTACGTATAAGGGTCCTATGAGCAGTAAAATGGGTTTCTTCGATGGATTTTGACCAAATTCAATACCAAAGGTCATTGATCAAAATAGTATATTTATGTGCAATTTGGTACACCAAATTTCAACTCGCTGTCTCAAGCCATTTCCGAGTTATAGTCATTTTAAACGATGCAACTCTGTCATATACACACACACATACACACACACATACACATACACATACACATACACATACACATACACATACACATACACATACACATACACATACACATACACATACACATACACATACACATACACATACACATACACACGCACGCACGCACGCACGCACGCACACACACACACACACACACACACACACACACACACACACACACACACACACACACACACACACACACACACACACACACACACACACACACACACACACACACACACACACACACACACACACACACACACATCCGGACGCCAGCTAAAAATCATATTTCTCGACGTTTTAGACTATTTTAAGTATTTTGACATTAAAATCTCAATTTCTTTTTTTTTACGAAAACAAAGCTTCTTCTATGAGGAAACAAAATTGGCAAAAAAACGCACTTTTTGTGAAAAAAATTGTAGTTTTTTTTTTTTTTTTTTTTTTGATGGTCCGATTTTCAAATCTCAAGCGCCATATTACAAGGGGGCACGTCAGGCTATTAGGAAAAAAATAGTCTCATTGTATTCCCTTCAAAAAGTCTATTTATATGGAGTCTATTTATCTGAAAATGGGGAAAAGCCGAAAACTCTTAACTTGTTGGAAAAAATCAATGATAACTCAAACAAAATTGGTTTTGCATGGGCTTTAACACTTGTTTTATGATGAAAATTATGAAAATTATGAAAATTATGAAAATTATGAAAATTATGAAAATTATGAAAATTATGAAAATTATGAAAATTATGAAAATTATGAAAATTATGAAAATTATGAAAATTATGAAAATTATGAAAATTATGAAAATTATGAGAATTATGAGAATTATGAGAATTATGAGAATTATGAGAATTATGAAAATTATGAAAATTATGAAAATTATGAAAATTATGAAAATTATGAAAATTATGAAAATTATGAAAATTATGAAAATTATGAAAATTATGAAAATTATGAAAATTATGAAAATTATGAAAATTACAAAGTGGATTTTTACGGAACGTCATCCCGACATTGTAAGCATTAATATGAAGTATTCGCCACAGAAGATAATGTGAAATCTATCCCTCAATGCTTCAGTACTTGTAAAAGATTTCCTTTCGTATATTTCCCATATTACGTAGAGCATAAGAGTAATTATACCTGTAAAATTTTTTGACATAGTACATTGTAAAAAAAAAAATAAAAAATAAAAAACAATGAGTCGGCTGGTCATATCATATTTCAGGGATGGCCAAATTTCGTGATCAAATGCTGCTCAGTATGGAAATCGTACCAGTTGGGATGCCACTGTGCGATCATAAGCTTGAACTCCTGAACACTGGCCGGCAATTAGCCCAGGTTGTTAGAAGATACAATGGAGCCTCGATTTTCTCACCCACTCCCCCCGGTCTTTTTTCCATTCATCCACACGCGTGCCCTTACTCTTTCGCCCTGCAAGCCGACAATGAGTGCATACAGGCTTAACCTTTCACAAACGAGCTGCAATGACTTTCAATCCAAGCCCTACATAAACCTCTCAACTGACCATCGATTTTTTTTCCGAACCGCTCCTAGTGCGGTATCGGAAAGAAAATTGCGAGTCCACTGTTATCGCCGGTAAGGTGAAAGACCCAGTTTCTGACACTGACCCAGTTTGTGACAGGGGTACCTTTAGCATAGTCGGCTCCCCCCACCACTCGATATGCAGCGCGTTCGGAGGGTCACAAACTGCGACTGTTGGTCCTGCTTGTTTATCCCTATGATTTTACACGCTTAAAGTGAGAGGGCTGCGTAGAAGTATCACAAACTGGGTCCTTTACCTTATCACTCGACAGACCGCAGCACCCAGAAATTACCCTGTGCACACGTCAGCAGTGTTAAACATTTCGACGTGGCCCACCAACGCGGAGATTTCATCGATTTTCCTGTCTTCCGGTATGCACTCTAGATTACAGAGTAAGGTGTGTTACTGCAACCGAGTAACTTTGGCATGACGTCTCGCGATTTACCTTAAGGGATTTCGATACGGATTAGAGAGAACGATAAGCGGCTTAGAGGAAATGGAGGGAGGTTTCTGTGATTCACCGGTATCGTTTCCGGGCGGATCGTGCATACGCGCCTCTCTTCATCGCGAGTGAAGAGACCCGTGGGCCGTGAAACGAAAGCGATATTCACAATGATATGGATAGTCGGCTTCTCTTCGTCTCGGTCGATAATCATCTTTACCGGTATACGGTGCAACACGCGTTTCATGTACTGTGGGAATAATCAACACGATGCATGCCTACGATGAAGTATCGAATGCCGAAAGACACGGTATTAAATTACACACTCCGCGAAATACAATAGTGGTTTCAACGAACCTGGCTTTGTCTCAAACGTTCATGACAGTGAGAGAGAAATGAAAATAATAAATAAAACGAAAAATGAACATTCAAACTCGTACACGTGACACACACGGGAAACGGCGAATAATACCAATATTGAGTTTTCCCACTGAGAAAAAAATTGGTTGGATTAACCAAAAGTCGCGATGACATACGTTCAAAGCAGTTATTTGTTTGGTGCAAATAAAGCATTGTTTTGTTAAACGATTGTTTGCTTCAATTTATTCAAAATTTGTCGATTGAAATAAAAATGTTTGTTGTACCAACCGATTACACCTTTGAACGTATGTCACCGTGCATTTGCTTAATGCAATCATTTCTTTTCCTCAGTGTGTACATGTCCGATAAGCCAAAGGGGTTGGTTAGTTCGCGTGGGGATTGAAACGAAAGCTCGTCCTCGCGATAACTGATCGCGATCTCATCGACTCTCCTAAGCCCTTGATACCAACATAGATAAGAGTACATCCTACTACACGAGAACATATCTAGCGCGAGAAAAGTCAATGAACTCTTTGGCGGATAGGGGAGACTAATGGCATAGTCTGCTGCCGGGACGCGCTCCTCAGTCATGATTTTAGACAAATCCGTTGGGTGAAAAAAAAAAAAAATGAAAACGATTTCAGGCGCTCAGTTTAATCTTATGAAAGGTTAATGTGGGTTCATAACTATATACGCAGGGATTCGACGGGAAAGAAGGCAAACATCGGGTTCAGTGTCATGAAATAAACACCCAGAAAAAAATTATTTTTCGCGAATCCCGCATATTTATTTGAATTAAATATATATTTAGTCGAAGAGTCTATATTTATTTGAAGCACACCAGATAAATAAATAATTTTTCTGGGTGAATAAATTCCGTGGGACACGGTGATCCAACTATTTTTAGGGGTCCTCCATGATGGTTTATTGTACAGGTTTTGTGTAGGACAAACGTGTAAAGGAGAGATTATGCAAAATAGAGAAAGAATGATGATCCACCTTACACAGTAAAAAAATAATTTCGTAAAAATAATTTTGATAAGTAAGTGACAAACTCGTTTATCACTTAATTGAATATACGAACCTGTGCTTTGATTATCGGTGTGATTTACAATTTTAGTTTGTACTTTTGTTTGTAAAACCAGAAAATTAGGAAATAACAAATTGTAGACAATAAGTTGTAAAAAGTACAATTTTTTTACTGTCTATATTCTGCACGACTTGACGCGCTGTCCTCTGGAGTCCCGCACCGATGGGCCACAGCGTGTGATTTCCCTCGTATCAATGTCAGAACATTACAGCGGGGCTCTCTCATGGGCTTGTCAGGCCTATTACTAATCTCGTCAGCCCTAGGAGACAGTCTAGAGAATTATATCAGGCACACGGTCGGGAAAAGGCTTGACAAAGCTCTGACAAGGCTCCGATCTGACGCCCCAAAATGTTCACTCCTTACTGCTGATCAGTATTGATACTATGTCGGCCAGTGTTCCCCCAACGCCGGCCATTATCGGCCCTGTCTGTTACTCCCATACGCAGAAAAATAATTTATTTGGCGGCCACCGTTTATTTGGTTTAAGTAAAATATTTATTTGATTTAAATAAATTTTTATTTCATCTAAGTAACTGTTTACTTCATTTAAATAAATATTTTACTTAAACCAAATAAACGGTCGCCGTCAAATAAATTTTTTTTATGTAGCTGAAGCTAGCAGCGGGAGCTAGCAGCGAAGCGGCTCCAGGCCAGGGCCGAAACGGTGCCCGGGCACCCCGTACATACGTTGAATTATAAAGATTAACAGCAAAGAACGATTTGCTTAAAATTCACACACGATGGCTTATTTATCATATACAATGGATTAAGTGATTAATCGCCGTGAGACCCGACCTCTCCTAATTGTTATTAATTTTTTAAGTCTCATAAATAAAGTTTTTTTGTCTCGTGGTCGGTAGCAAAGAACGATTTGCTTCTAATTTACAGACAATCCATTATGTACCATGGAGAATCGATTAAACACATAATCGCCGTGAGACCCGCCCTTGCCTAATTGTTATTAATTTTGTTAAGTCGTATAAATAAAGTTTTTTTTGTCTCGTGGCCGGTAGCAAAGAACGATTTGCTTCAAATTGACAGACAATTCGTTATTTACCATGGAGAATCGATTAAACGAATAATCGCCGTGAGACCCGCCCTCGCCTAATTGTTATAAATTTTGTTAAGTCGTATAAATAAAGTATTTTTGTCTCGTGGCCGGTAGCAAAGAACGATTTGCTTCAAATTGACAGACAATTCGTTATTTACCATGGAGAATCGATTAAACGAATAATCGCCGTGAGACCCGCCCTTTCCTAATTGTTATAAATTTTGTTAAGTCGTATAAATAAAATATTTTTGTCTCGTGGCCGGTAGCAAAGAACGATTTGCTTCAAATTGACAGACAATTCGTTATTTACCATGGAGAATCGATTAAACGAATAATCGCCGTGAGACCCGCCCTCGCCTAATTGTTATAAATTTTGTTAAGTCGTATAAATAAAGTATTTTTGTCTCATGGCCGGTAGCAAAGAACGATTTGCTTCAAATTGACAGACAATTCGTTATTTACCATGGAGAATCGATTAAACGAATAATCGCCGTGAGACCCGCCCTCGCCTAATTGTTATAAATTTTGTTAAGTCGTATAAATAAAGTATTTTTGTCTCGTGGCCGGTAGCAAAGAACGATTTGCTTCAAATTGACAGACAATTCGTTATTTACCATGGAGATTCGATTAAACGAATAATCGCTGTGAGACCCGCCCTTTCCTAATTGTTATAAATTTGTTAAGACCCGCGATTAATGTTTTTCGGTCTCGTGGTCGGTAGCAAAGAACGATTTGCTTCAAATTGACAGACAATTCGTTATTTACCATGGAGAATCGATTAAACGAATAATCGCCGTGAGACCCGCCCTCGCCTAATTGTTATAAATTTTGTTAAGTCGTATAAATAAAGTATTTTTGTCTCGTGGCCGGTAGCAAAGAACGATTTGCTTCAAATTGACAGACAATTCGTTATTTACCATGGAGAATCGATTAAACGAATAATCGCCGTGAGACCCGCCCTCGCCTAATTGTTATAAATTTTGTTAAGTCGTATAAATAAAGTATTTTTGTCTCGTGGCCGGTAGCAAAGAACGATTTGCTTCAAATTGACAGACAATTCGTTATTTACCATGGAGAATCGATTAAACGAATAATCGCCGTGAGACCCGCCCTCTCCTAATTGTCATTAATTTTTTAAGACCCGCAAATTGTTTGCGGGTCTTAAAAAATTAGTAACAATTAGGAGAGGGCGGGTCTCACGGCGATTATTCGTTTAATCGATTCTCCATGGTAAATAATGAATTGTCTACAAATTTGAAGAAAATCGTTCTTTGCTACCGGCCACGAGACAAAAATACTTTATTTATACGACTTAACAAAATTTATAACAATTAGGCGAGGGCGGGTCTCACGGCGATTATTCGTTTAATCGATTCTCCATGGTAAATAATGAATTGTCTGTAAATTTGAAGCAAATCGTTCTTTGCTACCGGCCACGAGACAAAAATATTTTATTTATACGACTTAACAAAATTTATAACAATTAGGAAAGGGCGGGTCTCACGGCGATTATTCGTTTAATCGATTCTCCATGGTAAATAACGAATTGTCTGTCAATTTGAAGCAAATCGTTCTTTGCTACCGGCCACGAGACAAAAATATTTTATTTATACGACTTAACAAAATTTATAACAATGAGGAAAGGGCGGGTCTCACGGCGATTATTCGTTTAATCGATTCTCCATGGTAAATAACGAATTGTCTGTCAATTTGAAGCAAATCGTTCTTTGCTACCGGCCACGAGACAAAAATACTTTATTTATACGACTTAACAAAATTTATAACAATTAGGCGAGGGCGGGTCTCACGGCGATTATTCGTTTAATCGATTCTCCATGGTAAATAACGAATTGTCTGTCAATTTGAAGCAAATCGTTCTTTGCTACTGGCCACGAGACAAAAATACTTTATTTATACGACTTAACAAAATTTATAACAATTAGGCGAGGGCGGGTCTCACGGCGATTATTCGTTTAATCAATTCTCCATGGTAAATAACGAATTGTCTGTCAATTTGAAGCAAATCGTTCTTTGCTACCGGCCACGAGACAAAAATACTTTATTTATACGACTTAACAAAATTTATAACAATTAGGCGAGGGCGGGTCTCACGGCAATTATTCGTTTAATCGATTCTCCATGGTAAATAACGAATTGTCTGTCAATTTGAAGCAAATCGTTCTTTGCTACCGGCCACGAGACAAAAAAAACTTTATTTATACGACTTAACAAAATTAATAACAATTAGGCGAGGGCGGGTCTCACGGCGATTATGTGTTTAATCGATTCTCCATGGTACATAATGGATTGTCTGTAAATTAGAAGCAAATCGTTCTTTGCTACCGACCACGAGACAAAACAACTTTATTTATGAGACTTAAAAAATTAATAACAATTAGGAGAGGGCGGGTCTCACGGCGATTAATCACTTAATCCATTGTATATGATAAATAAGCAATCGTGTGTGAATTTTAAGCAAATCGCTCTTTGCTGTTAATCTTTACAATTCAACGTATGTACGGGGTGCCCGGGCACCGTTTCGGCCCTGGCCTGGAGCTGCTTCGCTGCTAGCTCCCGCTGCTAGCTTCAGCTACATATTTTTTTTCTGGGTGCACTACGGTTCGGGTGGGCCTGATGTAATGCTGTAAAATGTCGATTAGGGTTTTTGTTCTTCATTAAGATGATCGACGCATGGGGCACATAATTGCTCCCATCTAAAATCATGTTGCAAATCTATTCGAGAGGCTTTGACTTGACTATGAATACTCCTCAACAGAAACGGAAAATTTCGCCCGAGAACAAAAGCACTCGGCGCCTCACTCTTTCCAACGTGTGTTGTATAATCTCCCTCGCAATAAATATTCCAAGCTCGTGACAAAAAGAAAATGATTCCTTAACGCTTTGAAGCCAGCGAGAGGAGCGTGAAAAAAATAATACGTACGCGCGAACAGGAGAAAAAGAGATGACGAGGATAACGTATAACAGGGTGTAGCGTGAGCCGTTGTGTGCTGTGTTTCGTACAATGAAAATTTAAAAAACCCTAGGCAAAGGTAAAACGCCACGGAGCCCAACGGACCGTCGGATAAGCTGAACCGGAGAGATAACAGTCGGGGGAATGGAAGGCGATGTAACAATGGATGGGAAAACAGCGTCATAGAATCAACAGCGGAGTTGGCAGGTAGAATATCAGAGATCTTCTTCATCGGGTATTCCTTTTGTAAAATAGGGAGGTCCTCAATTCGGGCACAGCAAGGAGTGGGCGAAAACGGGATCAGAGAGGAGTTCGATTAATGCGCTTGTTATCTGGCTTATTCAGTTTCTCTCATGTGGATAACGGCAACAAACTCGCTGTATGCACACGCTCGGTCATTTCGCGATCCGCGGGGTATCGTATTACATTTCGCGATGCACGAACACTCGAAAGATAGAAACCCAAGTCGGGCGGGCGGTCAGGTGCGAACTAGGAAGCGAGTGTGCAAAGTGAGAAACATAGTGCAAAGGATGTACTATGCGGCGATGAGGTCAAAGGCGCTTCTATATGGTCACTGTTACAAATGGCAGAGACCGAATGACAGGGCAACCGAGCGGCTCAAGAGAGTTGGCGAATAATTACAGGCCACACCTTGTCCGGTCGGCGGCTCAAATGCTGGCTGGCTTGCTGGACGTGCTTGTGCGAGGGTGTGCGGGTTGAAATTTTTCTTTCTCACCACCGGACCTTTTTATATACCTTCTCTCTTCGATGTAATTTTCTACTACCTTGATTCTGTCCGACATAGCTCGTACACCACCAGGAAATCCCGGGTAAAATACAATGGAATTTCTCTTACGCGCTAAAGAATTTTTTTCTCTTTTCGTATACATGCTGTGGTATCCATGGATCTATTCGGCAGGCCTTGGAGATGGATGAAGTGAATTTCTAGCTTCTGGCTTGCGAATCACCGAGAAAATGAGAAGTTATTTTTCTACGAAAAAAAAAATTAATACATTATTCTTAACGAGGTGGATGTCGAATTTTGGAGCTCGGAACTGTACATAGTTCCGAGAACTGTGACGATGAAAATGTTTTGTACACTGTGGAAAAAAATAATAATCGCTCGCGGCATACCAGAAGAATATATATTGTTATTTTTACTCAGTTTATAATTTGTACAGTTCGAAGACGAAATTAATTAATGAATTCTCATTAAAACATTGGGTTAGTGCAATATTTACGAATATCATTTTAATCTTTCAAATCTCCGTATCACAATACGGGAAGGATCTCATAGAAATTACCGTAAATCCGGTAAAAACCGACACAACTTTCGGGTAGACGGAAACTGCAGCGACATCCTGTCAAACATTTGTATTAAACTTAACACGTTCTGCTAGTAAATATGGTAATTTTCGGTATCGCAGACATAACCCGTACATTCCGTAATTTTCGCTAAAATATAAGTTCTTCTTCTAAAAAAATTTTGTAATCGCTGGCGTCCCGATAATTTTTGCCAGAATATAAGTTCTTCGCGAACCGTTTGTTTCAGGTTTGCAGGTTACACCGGGATGATTGCCAATCAATTTTTTTTTTTTATGTATGCATACATAAAAAAAAATCTAATTCCCGAAATTCTTCCCTTAGGTAGGAAAAATGTCGCCAACCCGCCTTTTGGAAAAAATTACCATATAGGTTGGCTAAAGATTACTATGATCCCGGTAAAACTTTCACATGTGTATTTTGTCACCTGGTCGAAATTTACCATATGACTTGCTAGTTTTTCCCCGATTCTTCTCTCAGTGTGTACGCATGTAATCGCAAAATATAAATAGAACTGAACAAAAACAGGACTCTTTTTCAACAAGAAACCATGCTAAATCTGACCTTGGATTGATTTGTATAATGTAAATAGCCCGTAAATTTGCTTGAATTTTTACAAACACGATCCTCTGCATTGATTGTAACACAAAATAAAATTGTCATCGCAAATAATCAAGTTCATGCTCGTACTATCTTAATTTCGAAAATGACTCGTCACTTATTCTTCGCCGGTCGCTCGATGACTTAAAAAGTGCATAAATATCCCTTCAGCAAAATCGGTTGGCCCACTTGCGGTCGAATGCTCCAAGTATGATATTACCGCAAGAAACGAATGCAACCTGCGTTGCTGACCGCGAGGGCCGAGCCACCCCCCCCCCCCCCCCACCCCGAGTTCCCTCGTTCCGTTTCATCCACACAAACACATCCACCTCGTCCACAAAGTATGGAGGCACCGGAGGCGTCTGCCTGTCCCGACTGACCAGCTAGCCATTCGTGCTTTTCGTGTCGAGTTTCATCAGGACTCTCTCAAAGGAACCCTCACATTTTCTATTTCTACATTTACACACACACACGTGCCCATCCTGGGGTGCATCGCTCGCATGTCTCTCGCTGACTGCTGCTCTTTGCCATACACGCCGAAGTATGACGGTACCGACTACGTTCCTCACCTTCTCACTCAGACACGGATGAATTTACCTCTCCTCCACCTTTGCCACTCGGGGCATCATCCTCACCCTTCGTTCCTTCCTTCGGACTGCTATCCTTTTTTTTCCTCTTCCACAGTTTCGTTAAGCCTCTTTCACTTCCTGGGGCCATTCTTTCTCTCGCGTGTCTCTATCTTCCCGATCCCTTTTCACCCCTCCCATGCTTTTACATCCTCATCTTCTCTTTCTATCCAAAACCATGTTCCTGTCCTGTCTCCTTTCCTCCCCCTTACTAACCTTACCGCGCTTGTGCTCGTTTTTTTTCCTCGTTCTTTTTTTGGGCTCTTTTTCATTCTCCGCTCTATCTCGTTTTGCCTCACTCCGCCACGACACGAAGGGTACTATCTAAGTAGATAGTTCTGACGTTCCTCGTACCTCGACACAGGTGTATTTGAAAATGTAAAAATATATCACGTTAACACGCTCTCGTGCGAGGCTGAAAGCAGTTCCTCCACCCCTCGTCGCCACCGCCAACCCCGTGTTGGAACGCGATTCTAGGCTAACACGGTGTTGTTGTACATAATGTCGGCGTAGGTATGATGCGACCGAGATGCAGGAAAAATAAGAGAACGGAAAGGCTGAAAGGGGGATGCGAGCCACCGCGGCATTAGCATCCTCGTGCGCATAATTTCGCGGGTCAGTACACGGTCGTTAAGCGCTTGTCAGAAATACGGAACGACCGCATGTATATATGTACGGTTTTTATTACGCGTCCACCCTATGCCGAATGCATGCGCACGAGCCTGCCACACATACGCGCGCACACGTGGGCACCACGACATCTGGATCCGTCGACTAATCTACGGAAGAAAAAAAAACCTTTTTGCTTCCACACTCGCGACCGGCTCGTTTTCGTTTATTATTTCTTCTCTTCCTATATTCTTCGTTGTTTCTTCGTGGCTCTAACGATCCGAAGCCTCTTAATTCTCGACAGGAAAGACTCGAACGGCGCGGTAATGTATGCTTATGGTTTTGAAGGATTCTTGTGCACCGCACCAAGATTAGTTATCTATGTTAAACTACCGGCGCTCGTAGCTAAAGCAATTAACGTTAACGGGCGAATGGAGAAAACTGATTCCGCATTCCAATGTACTGTACGCGGTATGATGTACGCCGACGGGGATGGAGCGAAAGTTTCGATGAATTTTGCTATTTTTCTTTTACCCTTGTTGTAGAAGATTCGTTTTTGTGGTTTTCCTTTTTTAGATTTTTATGAAAATATTTATAGACATTTTTCGATGTATGTGTATATGAGAAAAAGGACATTGAGAATATAAACGTCATAAATTTTGAGTGATCGAGAGGAAACTTTTTACGCAAGTTGAATTATTACCAAAGATGTTCGACATTGAGGATCGCAAAAGTCCATAAAAATGTTAAAGTTCATTTTCTTTTTTTCTTTTAAAAAAATTACCTTTGTAGCTTTAATTTAACTTGTTTATCTATTCAGCTAAAACCGCATAAATTTAATTACAATTAAATAAAATATGCGCAAATTGAAGAAATTCGATGGATTGAGCAGACTTGATACATTTTTCATTTCCCGAAAAATCGTCCGTACATGTCCTTTATTCCCTTATTTACAAAACTTCCGCAGGGAGGAGGCCAAAAAATCACAAAGTTGCTTTCTTACAGCAGCTTCGTAAATAAAAGTAAATTACGATAACAACAATGTGAACATTTACAAATATCCGATATTTTTTTTTTTATTACACAAAATAACAATTCATTAATCCGTGGGCATTGATAGGAGTAAGCGATCGGAACTTTTGTTTATTTCAATGCGCCACGTATTTTCGAGTTATTTTATTTAATGGAAAACTTTAGTAGGACACGAAAGGATATTTTATTGCTGTAAAACTGATCGTCGATCGTTGTTGCCAGTATATGGGAAGCAAACTACACGGCAATTGGCCCCAAGGTGATATCGGCCATTCCCCTCGATTACATTCGCATTTTCCCGAGGGAACTCTCGAGTGAGGTCTCCAGCAATTCTCTCATATTTGCGCGCCTTCGGGCGATTTCATTTATACCTCTAGATGCTCTCTTTATTTCTGTCCGGATAGCGAACGAATGGTCAATACCTTGATAATAAAGACCAACGGATGCCTTCGTCTCGAAAATGACAACCTGTATCGAAACTTTCTTGTTTTGTTTATTTAACGTGTGTCGAAAAAGCGGACGCGTCGGAACGGAAACTGTACACGCCGGCGATGATTGCTCAGTGAAACGTTCGGATTTCTAGGAACCCGATTATGAATTCACCAGAGATTGGACCGGAATAATTTTCAAAGTACTTTGATTAATATAAAAATTATAAAAAAATAATAAATAAAGAACTATTAATATTATACGAGATATAAGTATACATATAATAATGGGCACATTTTAAGTAAGTAAATTACATCAATGAATCCACAAATAATTATTTTTATAGCACTATTTCAATGTACAACTAAATTTACTAACCCCAGTGACCCAAATAAGATGTATAAAATTTCTTATGCGGAACAATAATTCAGACAATCCGAAAAAATGTGGGTCATACTGGGCCTCCATCTACACGAATGTAGAATTGTCCTCATTAATGTTATTTATCGCTTTGTTACAGTACATACATGTATCAAACTTTAACTACGCACATTTACGTACTCAGCGGTATGAAGTGTTGTTTATATTCACTTAAAATTGATAAACAATTTTTTTCAGTTTCAAGCATTTTTACTCTCAATGTCGCAAACGTTATCCCAAATTTTACTTTATTTAAGCAAATGTAGTTTAATTTAATTACAAAAGATTGTTTCTAATAGCGTACAATATTTTTTTAAATATCAAGTCTGTTTTGCTGTGATATACGTTAAGGGAGTAAGTGACGTCCATCGTTTCAAACAAAAGAGTGTTTTTATTATTTTCTCGGTAATAAAAAGAATTTAACAAAATACCCTGCACAGTCTGTTCATCGTAACGGTACCCTGATAGTGTAAAAAATCCCCAAGTACCAAATATGAAAAGAAAAACTGTAGGAGTGCTTACATTTTTGTAAATACTCTTTTTGTATTTGAAAAAAGTGGATTTCCTCCTAAAATCGTTATTATTCGTACCTATTTTTTTTTACAAGATAAGAATACACTGACGAGCAATCAATCGCGGTCGATTTTCGATCAACTTTCGTGGTACCGAGAGAAAAAATAGAACACGTTTTTTTGTTCGCCTGAAATCGAGAGAAGCGCCCCACAATAACAAAAGCTTTCCATTCCCAACGCAATGTGACGGGCGGAGCGGCAGAACAGCGAAATCGACCGGAATACTCGAGAGGATCGTGGATAATGCGTATCGTCAATAGGGGTAGTTTCTTTCCCCTTGTATCACCGGACGGAATGAAAGTCTTTTCGGGTGTCGCGGACGTGCATCATGCGTCCAGCATATGTATAACCATCGAGTGGCAGGAGTAAGCAAAAGCAGTTCGAGATGTGTAGTTTGTACGTGCGGCGAAAGTTCTCCAATACTCTTTGTCGACACGCACGTATTTATACCCGCGTTAATGAGACCCCAGTTGATCGTCAGCCGTTTCGACGATTACATGTTCAGCCCCATCCCCGCGGTGGCAGCGACAAAAGAAAGACTAACGTTACGAGGACGACGACGACCAGGAGACCATCAAGACGACGAGCTCGCTATCCGCTCGAGCGTTACCGACGTACGCCGTCCCGCTGTGAAATCGATAGATTAACCCTCAAGGGGATGAGAGTAAAGATTGGATGAAGCTGCGGAAAGATTGCGATAAGGGAGGGGAGGGGGGGGCAGAGGGAGATAAAGATTTAGGGTAAATAAAACGTCGGTAATACGACCTTTCGCAAAATACACATTCCGCAGGGCGATGGAATAAAGTTACATTAACGAGATACGGCGGATAAGAACATGGCGAAGAGTAATATCTTTCTATAACAGGAACGCAAATATTATGTTGTATTTGAGAGTTGTGCGAGGGAGGAGGCCCAGTACTGGCCCAGCGTCGGCGAGTGTTCGCCCAACGTCGGCCAGTACCGATCCTGTGTGTCATTCCCATTAGGGTATTGACATTTTTTTTTTTGGAGGGACGAAAAAAGTGCCGTCCCGAAGAGAGAATATTACAAATAATCTCATTGCAAATGATTACGAAATTATTTGTGACGTATTATTTGTAAATTTTTTGTATTCGTTTTGCCCCACTATCCCATTCTTGAGAACTCTCCATTCTACGGATATTACGGGGAGAGGGTCGTTATAATTTTATATAAATTGTCGCGCGACGGGCGCGAAACGATAGAGTAAGTGTGGAACGGTGGATGAAAATATCTCGACGGCATTCCCGCTAAATATATTGGCAGCCCGCTGAACTATTGTCCTTTGAACACGGAAAAAAACGATTTTCCTCGATTAAATTGCTAGAGAAAATGAGGACACAGCAGCTTTCAGCGACAAAGAAATAACTTTTTCTTTTATTTATTTTTTTTTTTTTTCAATGATCGAACCTTCGACTCTATCAGTAAAGTCGAGCGTACAGATTAAAATAGGTACCGACGTTTCTTATTCACAAACTTCTACAATTCGTACCTTGTTAATTATATTTTTTTAATGTTGGTCATTTTACAAAAAATACTTGTTTATTTTACATTTTTTGTTTTTTTATTTTGTAATTTAACAAGAAAATAATTGTGGATATTCATGGACAAAAACAAGTTTGTTAAAGGTACAAACCTTTTTTTTTTTTTGCTGTCAACTCGAATATTCCATTAGTTTTGTACCGTTCATATTCAGTCGAATGAACGAAGGGATTCCGTCCGGAAATTATTCGTTCCTCGTACCAGCTGCGAAGGAGTGCGTTTGCTGAATCGACTTTACATACATATTCGCCCCGTCGATTTGGTAGTGAAATCATTCGCGTTCGTACCGAGAAGCGGCGCACTCGGCAATTTCGAGTCGTCCCTCTCCCCTCGCGATTATCCCGGCTAACGAAATTATTTGTAAACGTGTTAAAATCGTTGTCGCGTGCCAAATCGCTCGCACACTATGAATACGCGATGCGGATGTATCAATCCGGAAATGATATCGAGGGGAGGATCGCGTCCAAAGGGGTTCCTACCGCGAACAATCTGAGTTGCGTGCCGAATAGGCGCTGGTATTGGAAATCCAGACATCGGGTAGTCAGACATTGGACACCTATTCTTTCGCATCTGCAGGGGAGAGCGGGGGAAAAAAGGACCCGTGTTCTCCATTCGAAATGGAATTTCCTTTTTTTACGTCTCGAAAAAGAATTGGTAAAAGTGGCTCGATTTGCCACGGTGTTTCGTTTTGCCCCGTCCTGCTCTCTACATACGCGTACACTACATCCTACGTGGATCCGTGCGTGCTCGGACCGAAAATGAAACAACAAAGGGGCGCGGGAGAGACGGAGAGAGGCGTGCTCGGATCTCATTCGTACATGGATGGATAAAGGGGACCGGAACAGTATGGACTAATACTAATACCAACTTCTCGTTCCCTCTTTGGTATCCATATGCGATCGAGCGTAACCGTAAATTAGACCCTTTCAATTGAATTCCCCGCTCGGTATCCGTCTGTAACACAATACACGTAGCCCACCAGGCTGGACCCTCTGTGCTCAATTTTTTTTTTTTTTTTTTCTGGTCTCTCATCCTCGCGTACGCGTCGACCGGAAGGGGTATATGAAATAAGCTTTGGTTCCTCCGTTCGCTGGCGCCTGCCCGATGTCGGATTATAATTTCTACACGTAGGGAAAGGGGGAGCGAGAGGCTCGTCGGTTTTGCCGCGGGACCGCGTCCCGAACGGTCGACCCCTCTGCGAACGTCTGGTACGCTCCTACCGAATAATCATACTGGTGTAGGTAGCGGTCTGATGTAGTAATCTGTAGTATATGCACTGTGCACACTCCGTTGCACCATCGACAGCCGGCAGTTTCTCTCCGGGCTTACAGCGAAAATTATATCGTGAAAATTGAACTGCAAAGCAAATCTCCGGCGCGTCAAATCGAAATGTGTAACGTACGGCGCTGTTACGGAGCGTATGCACGTGCACTGCCGTACCGCATCGCACCCATTAACGAAATTTCCTGTGGGAGGCAACGAAACATCAATTATTGAACGTTTTCATTTTTCTCCTCCGCGCAGAAATGTATTAAATGTCGTTCGTCGATGTATCTTTGCCAATTTTTTTGCTGGACATCAACGAAACTCTTGGGAAAGATGTAATTATTCACGATTCGAATAAATACACCTCTTTGAAGAATATAATTCTCGATTCAAGCATTTTCTTCTTTGGGTAAAATCGACCCTGGTCGGAGCGCCACATGGGACCAGTACTGGCACAGTGTTGGCCAGCACCGGCCCTGTGTGCCACTCCAACTAGGGGAGGACCCGAGTCCGCTTTATGCGGTCTCTCCTTTGATTCAAAAAAAGCTGATCGATTACTTTTAGTCACTAAATTGAATTTTGAGTGGTTCTTTCGAATCACTTGAAACATCGCTAAAATTTTTACCAAAAAAATAAAACAAAAATCACAGAACGTATAGGACGAAGTTAGCTTGAAGCACCCGATTTGCGTCTGGATTGCTTCGGCAAATAGAGGGAACAGGGTAGGACAGTTCGTCATGTGCGTCACGAGGCAGATAATGAAAAATCCTATATTCAGATGGAGTCAAATATATGCACAAGTACGCGGAGTGTTCTGAAAGTGTACTATAGCGCTGGTAGCGACGTGGTCACAGAAGACCGTTGATTATTATGCATAAGTCGGGGAGTTCGGGGTCGACCTACTTCAATTTGTAGAAACACTCATTTCGTGTATTGCCTACGGTAAAATTTATTCATAGTTGGCCGGTTGTTGCCGTGTTCGAGCGTTACGAAGATCGGTACCGGGGGGGGGGTTTAAGGGGGAGGACGGGAGGAACGGCGCAACAGTGAAATCCTGTAACTCGCTTTGGAACAGACAAAAGCGCTTGGAGAGACGATACAGGCAGGGTCGGCAAAAGTGGCGGGCGTCGATAAGCCGAATAACTAATCCCTAGAGTTATGCCGACAAACTCGTAGGAGGAACGAAGTGAGTAGTACATGGAACACGGCACATAGCGCTGGTCCTGCGGCATGTACAATAAAGTCCCTGCGGTGGAGGCGGAGAAGAAGAAGAAGCAGCGGTAACAGCACGATCGCGTCCTGGCGGCAACCCCCTTTCAGCCATCGGTCCGATGATCCCCTACGAAGTTGAGGATATACTCGCGGTAAAGAGTGCTCTGGCAAACGGATTAGCCCGGTAACGACTACCGGAGCCCTGATCCAAATGGACTTAGGCACTCTTATAGCTTCGACCCGAACGAAGCTACACGACGGCATAGATTGAGGCTACAGCGTTTCCGCGTCTTCCCTCGCTACCGAACTACGACACGGAAGTGAACCAACGCTAACTTTCAACAGCACCATTGTAATGAAGTTCATTGACTTCGGGTGGCTCTTGGAATCAGAAAAATTTACTCCTCGGCCTCGAAGACCCTTTCATGGTGAGAAAAATTATTTTTATCTCAACTTAATCGTGCTCTCGAAAGGTCGGACGGAGCAGAAGACTCCGTGGCGGTTACGGGCTCGTTACTATTTTTGGAGCCTATCAAGCTTTTAACCATCGGCTTCATTGCTACGGCGACTCAATGAACGCTTTCCTTGACATCCTATCGATCTCGTTTTACGAGCGAGCTGAAAAATTATTATGTCGACCCAAGTTGCGCAACAATCAAACAGGACTGTGACAGAGAAAGCACTCTTTACCATTGGAACTGTATAAAAAAAGAAAAAAACATACCTCGATACAGTAAAATAGGTAGCAACTTTTCTTATCGATACACATACACAAAAGAGGGAGAATTACCTTCTTGTTAATTTTACAAAACGATAAAGTTGTTTGTTTCGCGTTAATTGCTTTGTCTTCGTTAATTGCGCAAATATTTGTTTGTAAAATTAACAAGAAAACTATTGTGGACATTTATGGACAAAAAAAGTTTGTCGAAAATACAAACCTAGTAGAAGTTTCAGAGCTTCACATCGGGTTCTGACTAGGCCTCATGTAACGCTGCAAAATTCTACCAGGGTGCAATCGTCTGCACTGAGAAAAATATGAGAAAAAGAGATTGTTGAATTAAGCAAAAGTCGCCGTGACATACTTTCAAAGGTGTATTTTATTGGCACAACAAAAATGTTCGTTTAAATCGACAAATTTTGAATAAATTGAAGCAAATGATCGTTTAACAAAACAATGCTTTATTTCTACCAAACAAACAGCTTTGAACGTATGTCACCGCGACTTTTGGTTAATCCAACCCATTTTTTTCTCAGTGTGTAATCCTAAATTATCAATTGCGTTGCTACCCAAACGAAAAAGTAACTACGACCTATAAAAATCCCATCTTTCAAATAAATACAAAAATCGCAAACACCAGTGTCGTAGATTGAACGAAATATTCTCTCGAGTTTGGAATAAGTACGTTGATTTCTACGAAATGCACGCTACGGCGTGTAATAAATTACCGAGATGACCGAAGGAATTGGGTGCACCGATCGACGGCCTCGACCGGGTTCTCTCGACCTGTATCTATCAACATGTATATACACCTTACAAATATGTATACATATATATATATTTATCTGACACATGCACATCCACATGTATTCCGTATTGGCCACAAACGTTGGTTTCATGTGCATGCGCACGCCGAGGCATAATTTCAGTGATGCGAGGCTGCAACGGCAGCAAGCACCGCGACGAGTGTAGACCGCGTGGGTCACGAACGGCATACACCGCGATATACACAGAGGGGTCCCTTTCCTCCTGCAGGAGCTGTATAATGAATTGCAGCCTGTATGCTTGTCTGGTCCACTAAGCGAGATATCCCACTCTCTCTCGTTCTCCCTCGCCAGCCCATCCGATATACACGGATGTGCGATCCATACACTTGTGCAAAGCACACAGTGCAGGCAATAAGTGTTCGGTGGAAGGGTGCGAGAGACTGTGGCCTGTTCTCTTCCGTGGCTTGGCACGTGCGAGAAGCCGAATACCAAGCTCTCTTCCACCGGCCGTGCATGTGTGTACCGAGGGAGGACACAATGAGCGTGGCATGCAAATGAAATCAATTTGAACGACTGGACGGGTGCGAGGAGAGGAGGTGCTCGCGGTGCTTCCACGGTACGCGAATGGTCCCGAGTTAGGAAAGAAGGGTGGTCGGCGGGTGGGAGGGTTTCGTGTGCCAGGACGAGAGGGAGAGACACTGTAAAATCGGAAAGGGTGGAAAAGGGTGCGGAGCCGAGGGGGTCGAGGGGAGAAATATGTACGGTGGATGGAACGAACTACCGGTCCACCCGGCGTGATTTAATATCGTAAAACAGGCTGCAACATCCCGCAGAAACTCACTTCCGTTACGGTATAGGTTTTGGGGAGGGTTCGGCTGCAGAGGCGTGCATGCGGTGCACGGCACTTCGTCTCTCGTCTATGACAAGGCTTACTAGGACTGTCCGGGTGCTTTCAGTCGCCGTCGATCCGGCGTCGACCGGCTGTATCCCGCGGGGCACGCCGAGCCGCCGAGGCAAATTCTCACCCCACTGTGATTTAAAGCTCCGTGTAATTTTATTTTGTACATTTTTTGCTTCCTCGTAGAGGAAGCTTTGTTTTGGTGAAAAAAAAAATTTCGACATTTTAATGAAAACGTGTTCAGAATGTTCGAAAACATCGAAAAATCACATTTAGAAAAAATGTCTGAATGGATGTGTGTGTGTGTGTGTGTGTGCCAGGCCTCCAAAATTCAGTCGTCTATAACTCAAGAACGGTTTTATCAATCGGGTTGAAATTTGGCTCACACGTAGAGCAGTTCAGTGCCTCTGTTTGTTACAATTTATGCACTAATTGAAACATTCGTTCAGATTTTATGAGATTTTGAAATTTTTGAAAAAAGTGTGTTCGCGCTCTAGCTTTCGCAAATTTTGAGATTCTGGGCTGAAACTTTCTACAGAAGTAGGCCAACATCAAACAATTTTCGCTATGGAATTTGGTACGAATCGGTCGAGGGGTTTCGGTTTTATGAAATTTTCGATTTTTCAAAAAAGATCTATTTCACTCCAACTTTTACAATTTTCGAGATATTTGCCTACAAATTTGTACATAAATAAGCTATTATGGACTCGTATTCCCTATTAAATTTGGCAAGAATCGGTCGAACCGTTTAAATTTTATGTCATTTTGAATTTTTCGAATTTCATGCATTTTTTTTTTTTTTTTTTGTAAGACGCATTTTTTTCGGATCAAATTTTCCTCCCCGAATAAAATACGTGTCAGATTCGTGATCAGCGCGGAAAAATACATGGAATTACAGTCCCGGAGTGACAACTAACCAAAAAGTTTACCAGGCATTTTTATAGCCAAAATTGCAAAAATGAATGATTTTAGGTATTTGTAAACAACGATTTCTTTGCATTCCGATGGCATCGCGGGAAAACCCAGGTGCCTATCGTGATCTACAGCAAGACATACACAAGACGATGGATATGACGGGATTAAAAAGCTAGATAAAGATGTATCACTAGGAATTCTGGAATAAAAATCGAAAGGGCAAAAAAAAATTCAGGAGCGCATACTTCCATGTATTTTTTCGCGCCAAACGCAGATTCGACAAAGTGAAACGTGACGATGTTATATTTTTTTTACGTACTGAACCTGAATCGGTCAGCCGTTTTGCATAAAAGTCTAAGACGTTGACGTTGAAAAAAGTTGAAAATTGAAATTTTCATATCGCTTCCTCATAAAAGCTGAAAATTGAAATTTTCATATCGCTTCCTCATAAAAGCTGAAAATTGAAATTTTCATATCGCTTCTTCATAAAAGTTGAAAGTTGAAATTCGCCAAGCTTCCTCTATGAGTAAGCCAAAAATACAGACAATGCTTCCTCATAGAAGAAGCTTCGCGAATTTCAATTTTCAACTTTTATGAAGAAGCGATATGAAAATTTCAATTCCCAGCTTTTATGAGGAAGCGATATGAAAATTTCAATTTTCATCTTTTTTGTACTGGGTCGGTTGATCAGAATTTTTGCGAATTGGATCGGCCGGGTAAATTTAACAATTTTTCGTTAACGAAAACATATTTTTATGAACTGGGTCGCCGTGAATACGCCCAGAAAATAATCTATTTGCCGGTCACCGTTTATTTGGTTTAAGTTAAATATTTATGTGATTTTAGTAAATATAATTTTCATTTAAATAATTATTAGGTTAATTTAAATAACTATTTATTTAAATCAAATAAATATTTTACTTAAACCAAATAAACGGTAGCCGTCAAATTATTATTTTTTTCTTGATGTATGACCTGTCCATATATGATCGATTTAGGGACTAATCGGGGCGGGCTATTTTCACCAGTCTCACCCAACTTATAAGGTCAGAACAGACTATTTTTACCAATTTTTTGCGGTACACAAAATCAAGTCGTCCCGGTGTTCCATTTTGCCTGCAAAATGACAAAATTCCACGCTAATTTCCGTGAGATGAGATGAGAAGGTACAACTTGGGCAGGGTTTTACTGTATAATGTACATAAATAAGCCAATAAGCGAGTCACGTGCTAAGTCGTAGCACGCAGCTCGTAGGTTTGTAAACTGCGTGTCCCAAGGGAGGAAGGGGCGAAGGGATAGTAAGGGAGCTATTGCCGCTTTCGTTGTTCGCTCATACTATATGCGATATATCGAACACACGCACGTTCACCGCTCTCGCATATCTCTTCGGTTTATTATGAGACCCCGCGTATGTCACACATGTGCCGAGGGACTTAAGCGTGCTAGCATAATCACATATATATTTATATGTGTACGATAACTCTTGCTGTGCGCAGGCAGAGGCCACGTGAGCGAAAAAGATCGTCGAGCTCGTGTCGCCTATGTAGCTCGTTCTTCTCGTCAACGTAAAATTAATCCCATATGTGTGTAACGACGCAGTGCTGCGAGCAGCACGCGCCGCTATCGTAAAAATACTCACCGATGACACGTCATTTGTATTATCCTGATGGGACTTTAAAACTCTCGTGTTCATATTTTATGCTCACGGAACAGATGCATCCCATTTTTTTTTAACTCTTTTTCATATATTTTTTTTAACGCCATCTATCTGTGTAACTACTTCTTTTTTAATTTGCAGTGTCGGCGCACGTAGAGCGCAGTAACGATAAGCCGCTCACACATTTGCCACAGTATTTCTATATCTCTGCCGCAAGCCTCCCCGTCACTCTCTTAATAGCGTGCATCGGACGCGTGAATTATTACAAGCGTACTCCACATTAATGTGTATCATGCCGATCGCTAAACTCGCATAGTTTTACAGTACGTTCCGGGCGGTTGTGCACACGTATTATTCTCGTATAATGCGCCGCGTGGATTGTATACGACGAAGTTATATAACGATGTTGCGGGGGATGCATACTGACTGTGGAGAACTCTGTCGATGGTATGCGGCCAGCTTGCATCGAAGATAACAACGCCTGTGCGTGCCTCCTGCCAACTACCTACCGCTAATCCAGTCACGAATGAGTTTAAGGATCATTGTGTATTTCATACACCGTTTAACGTATACCTCTGCACTGCACAGTACCCATTTTCCGAGCACCGAACATAGGTAAACCGACGAGCGAAGTTATTCCGCTTACGCGCTCACCTACACACGATTATACGCTCGCGTGCTTCTTCTGCCCTTCGGCCATATTCGATTCACAGCACTGATGGGATATGTGCAAGTGAGCAATTTTTTATTTATTTTTTATTCCAACGATTGCGCTACGAACACTTTTCGAATCGACATGCATTTTTTAGCGGCACAGTTTTTTGGGGATAAAAAAATGCTTGCGCATTAGCGACGAAAGAAAATGAGGTTTAATGGCAACGTTGATCAAGCTCTTTGACAAATTTGATATACAACCGGCTGCACAATAAAATGTGGCCAATTGATTTACCAACGGAATTTTTAGTGCCTTTAGCGATGAGTGCGTGCGACATTCGATCTTCGATATTCACGCGAGCACGGACCGATTACAAATTTATTAAATCAGTCGAAAGTTTGTTGGGATCACGCACGGTAATCAAATGAAAATATGTTCGCAATATTTTGATGTGATTAATGTGTCCAACATATTAATTGCTATATATTCGCAAAGCATATTTTTGCGGAAACATATACTGAAGCTATGTCAGACATTTTTTATTTTACAATGTTCGGTGTAAAATATATCTCATATCACATATTGTCGATATCTGCCACATATAGTTTCTTTCATATGGAATATATATATATATACATATATGTCGATGGTCTTATGCCACAAAGGCGCAGCCCAAGTGGAAATATTATATAAGGGTTATATACAAATTATGTACAAGTTAATAGCTGGTTTTTGTGGCCGGGCGCCTCGTACTCTCACTGTGGACGGTGAAATTTGGAAACCGGAAATCTGTATTTCCGGAGATTAACAAGTAATATATCACTACCGGTCTGTGAATCTAATTTTTTAACCGGAAGTGATGTCACACCGAAATACGTATCTGCGTGTACCCCTCATTTGAATGATGTAATTAGTAATCATAACATAACAGGTAACATTAATCAATAGACACTGTAATGATAGCTGCTAATTGCATATACAATAATATTTTCATGGCATTCTATATATATTTCATACATAGTTTACATGTTGGTTTCGATATGGTTTAAATAGAAACTGCCTGAAGTATATAGAATTTGGTGGCACTGTCGAAAATATATGCACATCTTATATGTTGTGAGTAAACGGTATGCTACTTTATTCAAATCAAATTGATGTCACATAAATTATATAAAATACAGATGGTTTTTATATGTCCACTTTTGTATATAGCTTGCATATAATGTACAATTACATCTCTACCACTCATAACTCTACCAAAATCTCTACCAGGAAGTAAAAAAAACTCCACCAGAATCAAAATAAAACTCTATCTGTATACAAGGCTACCGTCTAGCCTTGTATTGCGGTAGAGTTTTATTCTGATTCTGATAGTTTTTTTACTTTCTGGTACAGATTTTTGCCGAGTTCTAGGATGGTAGAGTTGTAATATGGCAGAGTTGTATTCTGGTAGAGTTGTGAGTGGTAGAGATGTAAATATGTCGTATATAAAGCTATATAATTTGACTATAATCCTTACGTAATTTTTTTCACTTGGGACGAGCTATTAAACACACAGCTGATACGCTCTTCTGGAACAATGTCAGTGATATATATATATATATAGTTATTGACACATATACAATCTATTCCTGGATTATAAAGAGAAGAAAATAAAAATCAATTATCGCACGAACGTCCGCTTGGAAGTTATGCATGGAAAAAAAAGCCTGATAAAGTCATTAGCTCGTCGAACGTTTATTTCTGGTGTGTCTCGAGGATTGCTGGTCACTGGCGCCAGTGTTGTAGCACCGTTAAATATCATCCGATAGATACATGTACATTGCGCGGCCTTTGGTACGGCCGAAAGAATCTCGTACAGCTATATAAACACTCCATCGACAGGGCTATATGGATATGGCATAGATGCACGTCTGGCCCCGGGAGCTCGTTCAGCCTAGCGCGGTCAATATTGCAACATAAATTTCATTTCGATCGACGTGCCCTGCACGCTCGTGTATAAAGTACTTGGGGCCACTGTATAGCCGATACACCAGCTGAACGCCGGTATAGAATTCGCCGGGCTCGCGTGTGCATCCCCCAAGGCAACTGCGGACTTGTACCGTACCTCTAAGGCCAAGTCGTTTCTCGCAGCAGCGCCGAAGGCGTGCGGCGGTGTAGAGTTAGAGCGTTGGGGTCTCTCACTCCTCTCAATTCTCAACGGAAGCGCCCCCCACCTGGGAGGGAGCCGAAGTGAATCGCGCGATCACGAAATCGGGAAGAGAAATTGCAGACAAGAAACGTACCGGAATATGAATGAGAGAGAGAGAGAGGGAGAGAGCGAGAGGGCGAGGAAAAAAAGTGGAGTAAAAATGAGCGAAGCAGGAAACCGGTGTTTGCATTCGAGCGATCAAAATCGCGTGTTGCCGTGTGGAAAAGGGGTTGGTTTATCTATCGTTTCTTTAATTCTCTCCTCTTTTTTTATCGCTGCATAACTCGCGGGATGTTGGGTTACCGTTCACGGACGAGTCTCCTCTCGTTGGAGAAATAAAAAAGTGTATCAAACAGGAATATGGCGATGATATAGACATACAGAGTAAGAAGGGTTGGAATTGTACCGTCTGCACACTGCAATCCGGGAGATGCTGGTGAAGGTGATTAAAGAATTAAAATCCAATTCACCAACGAATTTAGTTTTCGGGGCTGTTTTATCTATCCGACTGAATGGGCACAGTGCGAATCGATTTTTGAGAGGGATATATTATTTAGTCTCCGACATACCGTCTCACGGTATATATAAAATAATTTAAAAAAGTAAAAGATATTCTAAAATTAAAAAATCTGCCAAAACAGATGTTTATTAAAACATTCTCTTAACAAAAAAATTCTTCCAAAAAGTCGTTCATCAAAGTAATTAAAAAAAAAAATTAAAAAATCGAAAAGAAATCAAATGAAATCAGCCAAGTAGTAGTACATACAAAAAAATTCTTCAAAAAATATGTTTATCAAAACAATCTAAAAAAGAAAAATACAAGATGCAAAAAATCTTGACAAAAAAAACTTGGCGCGCCAGTTTTTTTTTACAATAGCTGTCTTACATGGTTCATTCAAATAATCAAGGGAGAGGCAAAGTAACTGCAATAACTGCAGTAACTGTAATTGAAAAAAAAACTGCCACGCCAAGTTTTTTTTTTGTCAAGATTTCTTGCATCTTGTATTTTGCTTTTTTAGATTGTTTTGATAAACATATTTTTTGAAGAATTTTTTATATGAACTACTACTTGGCTGATTTCATTTCATTTTTTTTTTTTTTTTTTTTTTTTTTTTTTTTTTTTTTTATTACTTTGATGAACGTCTATTTGGAAGAATTTTTTTGTTAACATAATGTTTTAATAAACATCTGTTTTGGCAGATTTTTTTATTTTTAGAATATCATTTACTTTTTTATTATTTTTTTTAAAGAGATTGTTTTGATAAATATATTTTCTGAACGAGAAAACCCACTTTAAGGACTTGGCGTAGGATTTTTACATTTTTGAGAAAAAGTATTTTGTGTTTGATTTCACCTATTTTTGAAACCCTGTAAATGTGATATGGTTTCGCTTAAAAAAATACTTTTTTTAAAGTACTTGATTGTTCCTTTACCTAAATAATAATAGTGACCTAGTATGGTGTCAATCGGTTCATATTTTATAATGCATTCTTTAAACATCGTTTAAACAATATTTGGTAAACATTTTTTTTTTGCCAAAAAATTGTCCCATTGCTGCAATAACAATATTGACGAAACTTAGTGTCAATCAGTTTATATTTGATATACAAATACTCCCCAGGTCCATCGTGAAGATTTCCGAAGAATCCGAAGAATTTTTGCGTATAGCACGTATCACCTCACACCCGTATTTCAGGTTCACCTCATCATATCTCGGGAACCGCTGGACGATTATAATCGTAATTAAGCCCATTGGAAATCTAGGGTCCGAATTATATCATAAAAGTGTCCTTGAAAATTCGATCCGATGCTTCGTTGCCGAGATCGAGCCGTCCGAAAATTATCGCGTTAACTCACGCACAATCGAAAAATTTTGGATCGATTGCTGATCGCGATCATCGTACACAAGAATCCACCGAACGAATGTGTTCGGAATTAAGCGAACTGGAAAGCTTGGATATACATTCTATAGTAAAAATCTTATTATCATTTCGATCCGATGATTTATTTGTGAGACAACGTAGAGCAAAGAAATACTTCCGGCATTTTGGAGGATAACTACTTGGGAGCGTCTTTCGCTCGCTTAATTTTTTTTTTTTTTTTCAAGTACTTGGCGTCGAGACGCTACCGCGTCTCTTGATATATATATATTTTTTACAGCGTTTCATGAAAATGATTTTAATATACATATATTTTTTCTCGGTTCGGAGTCATTGGAAATTTGCATTGATAAGTAAATGCTCTGTCCAACCATGGCGAACCACTTTTCGTGTCTGCAAAGCGTGGCGAAAACGGCGTTTTTTAGTAAGACGTGCGGGAAAAATACTGCCCATGCGCAAATCACGCTATTACTTTTGCGAACGCTTTTGTACCATTAGAGTTATTTTTTCGCACGATTTCACCACAGGCATAAAAAGAAGGGAAGTTTTTGTGCATTTGTTACAAAATTTGTATTTTGCGATACTAGTGCGAGAAGCGATCTTTGGACGAAGACTGTGAAGTTGGCCGCACGAGACGAATGAGTTACACAAAAAAGAAACAAAACATGTATAAAAAAGCGGATAATCAACAAAAACTGTGAAGTTGATCGCATTCGCCTTCAGCTCGTACGACAGGCAACACTCGCTTTCGGCTGGTGCAGCCAATTTCACAACCTTCGTAGAAAGAAGTCCATCTTTCCGCGCTTGTATCGCAAAGTACTAAACACACGGAAATATTAATATTCCGTCGTTTATAGCATAACGACGGACTCATACATACAGTGTAAGCGCTGAAGATTCGGACGTCCCGATCCTCACCTGGTAATTACTCCGGCGTAATGTCCCTGGACATTTTTATGTTCCGATAAATACTGAAACAATGCCTGGTTGTGCTCGTACCCGCGAAAAAGAGATAGAAGCGAAGCGCCAGCGGCGAGTTCGCGATGATACCCTCGCGATAACGATAACGGACGGCTGTCATACCGGAGATTAGTGGCCCGATGAAGTCTCTCTCTGCGGTACCACTGCGGGTCTCCGGTCTCTCGCTCGCTGCTCCAATTCCCGGTGAGAGTCGTGCGTTCTACTATAATTCCCCCGTGTTCTCTGCTCTCCACCACTGAGCTCGCTAACGCATAAATGTAATGCAAAGAGCCGCGAGTAGTGGAATATTATGTTCGGTCGCCTCGCTACTCTCCGTCACAACCGCCATCTATGACACATCCAGAGATCTGAAGATTCATTAACAAATGGCATTGTTCTCAAAGTGGTCAGACAATACGACCCAGTACTTAATGAAAAGGTTTCTACGTTATCTACATTCGGTTTCGTAACTCAACATAGGCCGAATTTGCACTCGACGATTATTTACAGCCTTGAGATCTATGATTTGCAAATTTAATCAAATTTGGAAAATCGGCTTTTGCTCCAACTCGCAGTCCTCGACCCTTTATTCTAAGCGAAATCCTTCAGAGGCCAAATTTGCACTCGACAATTATTTATAACCTTAAGATCTATAATTTGCAAATTTAATCAAATTTGGAAAATTGGTTTTTGCTTCAACTCACAGTACTCGAATCTTTATTCTAAGCAAAATCCATCAGAGGCCGAATTTGCACTCGACAATCATTTATAATCTTAAGATCTATGATTTGTAAATTTAATCAAATGTGGAAAATCGGCTATTGCTTCAACTCGCAGTTTTCGAACCTTTATACTAAAGGAAATCCTTCAGAGGCCGAATTTGCACGCGACAATTATTTATAACCTTAAGATATATGATTTGCAAATTTAATCAAATTTGGAAAATCGGTTATTGCTTCAACTCGCAGTCCTCGAACCTTTATTGTAAACGAAATCCGCATTTAGCAAAAATATTCAACAGTCACAACATCCTCGTCGACTCGAGACAATATATTCATGAACAGTACCGTCTTTAAAATTTACACAATTCTCAGCTTGATTTTCGGGAGACCGTTCTATATCGGTCGCGCGTTACGGCTGTAGTTACGGCGGACAGAACCTCTTCTGTTTTAAGCCATTTCGTCAGAAGGTTATCTCTTATTTTACCTTCACACATCGTTTTATATTCCGCCAAGTCGGTCCACGGATTTTCACGTCTACGCCGCCATTCAGTATATTCGTCTCGAACGTCACAGGAATCGGGGAGGAGGGCCGACGATGGAGGAAGTGAAAATAAGAAAGATAAAAGCGTTTTCATGCGGGAATAATTCTACCGTCGACCATTCTCCGTTCAAATATTAATGGCGTGTGACACAAATTCTTACCTCACTAGCGGTCGAGCGCTTTACGTCCGACCTCTGGTTTTCTTCGGCTTTTTCAACTTACCAAAATGTGGCTTTATTGTCGTGCAGCTTAACACTTATTGAATGGTCACGGACCTAATAGTCAGAAACTCCGACGTATTCGCAAATTGGGGCAGTTGGAACAAGCAAACAATCAAATAAACAATTAAACAACTTTCCAAAATACATATAAGATCTGCATGTCTGTCGTTGAAAAACTTCAACGATGTCTATAAAAAATCACGTATTTCTGTGCCTGACTTTTTATAGACATACTCCACTTCTGCGCATTATTCATAGGACATAAAAAATTCGACATCGTTTCTAATGAAGCTAATCTAATAAAGCTTAACACTTATTGAATGATCACGGACATAATAGTCCGATATATTAGCAAATTGGGGCGGTTGGAACAAGCAAACAAACAAACAATTAAACAACTTTCCAAAATACATATAAGATCTGCGCATGTCTCTCGTTGAAAAACTTCAACGATGTCTATAAAAAGTCACGTATTACTGTGCGTGACTTTTTATAGACACACTCCTCTGCGTCCTATCCTATTATTCATAGGAGATAAAAAAAAATCGACATCGTTTCTAATAATAAAGTTCGCGTTTGCACTGCCTCGATACCAACTGGTCCCGGATTGGATGGTAAGGGTCGTTTGACTCATGGCTTTAACGCTCCGCAGACGATTTATTCTCGCTTTATCAATTACGAAAACGATAAGGACGTTTGAACGGGAAATATATCACGCTGAAATTTAGTCACATGAATCCAAACGATTCATGCGCGTAGGGCTTTTACGTGCGTATGTTTGACGAACATAATGGGCCATACACAAGCGAAACCGTAATGGGACGTCATATAATCGATATCACTAATAGGCAGCGATAGTTAACGGCGAATGATTAATGCACCAGCGATAAGAGAAGCGCTGAATGGAACACCCAACAGAGTGAGGGTAAAATTCGTTGCAACGCGCGGGGCACCACTTTAGCGATGATTTGAGCCCGTCGACGCGGCGCCCGGGACCTATATCAACCCGGGCTTTTTCTATACGCGGATGTGCTCGTGAAAAACAGTTTCAATCTGGCAGAGTAGAAAGTTCGAGGAGCAGAAGGGTACACATAAAATTTATCCTCACTCTCTCTCCCACGCTTCCGAGTGTCTCTCATCTTACTCTGCCTCGAGTACGCTACACACGACTCGTCGTCGGATACCGACGTCTTTACCATCACCCCCTCCCCCCCCCCGCCTCCCCCCCCCCTCTTCTCACTCAATCCCGGTACAGGCATTCCCATGTAGTATAACCGAAGTCCATTATAACCCGCAGACATTATCGCTCCAGTTGGATCCAATATCAATTCAGGGCGTATATATACTCACTTCTCGGTCTAGCGGTAAAACTATATCGGCCCGGACAAACACTTCAACTCATCTGAGAGAGGAAAAATATATTGGAAGTAAACAGCGGAGTATCTCATACCTTGGCTCCTCTGTTATTCCGAAACATCGTTGAAATACAACTGCGATGGAAAAAAATAAAAAATACAAATAAATCGGGGACGACTTGAGGGCGGGATAGATTCTTCTTTTACGACTCCGGGTGTTTTGCAGGGAAAAAATAGAAGAAGAATTATTATCGCAATTCGGAAACGTTGGATCTGCGACCGTTGATAGTATTTTATCATTGATAATGGAAATTGTAACCGTTTGTTTTATTAAAGGAAAGTAAAGGGAATGTAGTAACATCATTGGACAAAAAAAACGAGTCTTCTACGATCATCGTCACAACTAGTTATTATTAAACGATGGCTTGCTAATTAATTATTTTTTTCTTCCTCACGAGATGAAAGAATTTCGAAATAATAGAAGTGACGCTAGATACGAGTCCCCATAGCAAATATAAACCTTAGGTGGACAAATGAATCTCGGCGAGGTAAGAGCCCAGGACAAGAAATCATCACCAATCAGTGATCACTAAATAAAGGCTTACTAATTATTACTTCCTCATAGAGAAAGCTTTGTTTTGTACAAAAAAAAAAATTCTGAGATTTTAATGAAAACATGTTCAGAATGTTCCAAAACATCAAAAAATGACATTTAGAAAAAAATTCCGGACGTATGTGTGTGTGTTACATACACACATGTGCGCTGAGCATAGATTCGATATCCGTTTTCACCAAAAGCGCAAGTATATTACTTCGCGCTAAACCTGAGTCGGCTAGCAGTTTTGCCTAAAAGTTAAATACGACATTGATGTTGAAAAAAGTTGAAAATTGAAATTTTCATAACGCTTCCTCATAAAAGTTGAAAATTGAAATTTTTATAACGCTTCCTCATAAAAATTGAAAATTGAAATTTTCATATCGCTTCCTCATAAAAGTTGAAAGTTGGAAGTTGACATTTTTATAACAATTTCTCATAATGTCCCTTTATTCGCAAAGCTTCCTCTGTGAGGAAGCCAACTATATAGTAAGTGCTTTCTCATAGAAGAAGCTTTGCGAATAAAGGGACATTATGAGAAAGTGTTATAAAAATGTCAACTTTCAACTTTGATGGTGAAGCGTTATGAAACTTTGAATTTTTTTCTTTGATATTTGTTGTATGATTTTTTTACCGCATTCTCTTCGATTAGCACTTCGAGGTCGACGCACCTAGGAGACAAAGAGCCGACGCGGTCAGTGTTGTACAAGAGAATGGCTCACGACGTGAAATTCCAACGTCGGTGAAATGACGCTTTCTCGTTGGCCAACGGAACGGGGCTCGTGGTGGTTGACGCGGGGAACAACACCGCGGTAGAAATTCGAATTGACGGAACGCCGGGAGTACGTCTAATAAATCATGAGCGAAGATACATGCGTGCCGTCGGTGGTCGGACAGCGGACGACGGGTGGTCAGGAGCGCAGAGTCGCGACGCGCGTCCGTCGCCGCGATGCCGAGATTGGTGCACCAGCACAGCTCGACAACCGCACCGCACGGCCTGGCCCCATTGCTTCGCCTCAATGCGGCACTGATACCTCTCTTGTGTAATATGGCTTCGGAGTAACGTAGATTGCCGGATCCACGCGCGGGGAATATTCGTGAATGTGGAGGGCATTCACGAGGGAGAATACCAATCGTACAATTGATCGCGAGGGCCAGTACGTACCGAAACGGAACTGCTTCTAATGCCCCTGCGGTGTGATCCTCCTTGTTACGTAAATTATTATCGGGAGCCCACGTACCCTCGATGGCCGGATGGGAAGTTGCGAACACTCAATCTCACCGCCGCGGACCAGTCTCACAGAGAACATATATACGTATGTTACATATATGTATATATAGGGGAGAGCGGGGCAAAATGGGGCAACGGGGTAAAAGGGGCTTTTTGGGCAAAACTAAATGTTCCTATCATCTTTGGATCGGACAAGCTGGCAAAACTGGGCAGAAAAGCCTGATGTATCCGATAGGGCGAATTCGGGCATCCAAAAATTATTGGAGAATGACGTTTTGCTCAAAAACCCCGTTTTGCCCCGCTCTACCCTATATATAGATATAACTATCCACATTGAGTTCATCCATACAGCTAGAAGGGTATCTGCGACTTGAGAACAAAGAGGGCAGCTCCTATGCAAAACCAGTCAGCAGTAGCCGGAATGATATACCCCTGGAGGAATTCTAATTTGCAATTGAAACTCCAAGTGCGGCTCAAAGTTTCTTGCTCCCGAGAGTGGCCAACTAATAAATAAGTGGTGGGTGTAAGCTTGATTCGAATGATTTATGGTGTGTTGTTCAGTACGACGAGAGGGAACGCAACGTTTCGCTCCAGGCAATGATAATTGGCTTACCGGCTGATAACCTATTTGACACTTTTTAGTTAAATGGCACGACCGGTGATGCATATTCGCCACTTTAACCGTAGGATTGTTTATACTTGTTTCCACGGCTTTTCTTCGCTTGGACTTCAGCGCCGACGGTGTGGCGGTTTACTATCGATATTCGAGTACCGTGCTCGGCCGAATTCTCCGATCCAGTTGCTGATGGATTCGATATACGTATACCGTATCTCGGCACGTACACTTATGTGGATAAGACGCGTGCCACGAACGCGACTCCGCTCGTGCGAGAAGTCGACGGAGAACTCGCCGAATCCTCAACGTCCGCCTTGCCACTTCTTGCTGCCAGGCGAATATAAACTACGGACGCATTTGCGAAACAAACTGTATAGGGTCATTCAAACAAGTATTGAGTCCGCTGTGTGGGGCGTAGCTAGGCTGGTCCTAAATAATTTATTATTTAGCGGCTTTTTTCAGCCACTAAAGTTTCGAAGCGTGTGTATCGCGTATTCTCATTGGCCAATTTTTTTGTACAGAACATGACTATTTATTTGATTGGCTTCAAGGTTAGCGTTCCCTTCAGGTAGGTAGTTAACCCTTTATAAGTCACACCTCTATCCCCACTCTTAGGCGCTACCGTAGCAACCCGTGACCCCCACTCCGCGTCCCGTTTCGGGACGGTTTCGGGCGGTGTGACTTATAAAGGGTTAACTGGCAACCCTAACGGCAACCAGTAATAAAACATCTGTAATAAAACATCGGTAAAAGTGGAATCGGGAGTAAACCCCTAACCCTTTCGCCCTAAACCTTTTTCTCAATTCATACGTGACTTTTCTTAAACAAAAAGTTGAGGAAAAGTCTGTTTCGAAAATTGAGCCAAGACTGTAAATGCGCTGTCCCATGATGACCGATATCGCGCTACCAATTCGATTTTTACCAACTTCTTTCGCGTGAAACAGCTGCGGTCTCCACTGTTCGTTTATTACTGTACTTCAACTGCATCTGATTGATGCAACATTGCACATTAAAGAAGAAACGACTAAGAAACTATGGAGAATGCCCCGGCCAACGCCACGCCGCGGACGAGAAACTTATTCTGGATCACCCGATGCACACAAACACGTCGGTATTATTTCCGCTATTTGGATGTCCGGGAATAGTTTCTCTAGGCGAAATTCGAAGATGCGAGTGCAAATCCCCGAAATAGGTAGAGAATAAAGCAATGAAGGTAGAGCACGTTTCTCGTCAGTAAGTTAGAATCGCCAAGGACGTTCGATTGATATGAACCTAAGCGACGACAGTTTTGGCTCCATTACGTTCCAGCCGAGTTTCTGATCGACGAGCCATACGACTTCCCGAAGTAAGTAGATGACGCGGCAAATAAACCTTCGACATCTTTTCAGTTCCGGGACAGTAGGGTCTGCTGATAATTGACACTTCTTTCTTCCCGATCGTCTACGAAAGGAGCGCGTCACCTTCGGTGAGTTTCTATGACGACGAAGAGTGAGCGACTTCTGATGATTCACCTGGATATCGTTACATCGACACTTTATACTCACCGGCGGTTTTATTTTTCAATCTACAGACCCTCGAACTAAAAAAAAAACTACCAATCAGTCTTGTTGATAAGATATAATGAAATTTGATAATGTATTTTTTTAAGCCCCCAAAGACCGAATCAAAACTTATACTGTCCACGTATCACTCCTCTTCTGTTTGGTCATATTACAAAAAAAATAGTAACATATATAAATCTATAATTATATCGGGTCCCAAGCAGCGATGTTGACAGACGAACATTTAAGAATGCTTCACACGTACATTCCCAGACAAAAGTGAGATTCAGTGAGAATTTGTACACATCCTAATGGTATAAAAATCTTAAAAAATCAATTGTATGAAAGGTGCGAGCAACGTTAATATTGCATAATAATAATGTGGAAAAGTTATTAAGAAATTGCTAAAAAAATAGTTCAAAAAATAATCAGCAACTTATTTTTCTGCCACATGATTATTTTCAAAATTTTCTTATATCTTTGAAATTTTCGTTTTGAAATATTTTTAACGCCATAACTGCGGAACTGTTGGCACAATCACCTCAGAACTTTTTGTTTGTACTGTGGAATCGTGATAGGAAGCATATCAGAAATTCGTCCCTCTACATCGATTTATCAAATTTTCTTTATTTGATGAGCTTAATGCATTCACTAGGACGTTTGATAATATGGGTAAACGAATATGCATATATCTATATGGAAAATAGTCTGCGACTATTGCGGACTCATTTACTTTTGACCGTTTGTGAACGTCTGGATCGGTCTTACGTATTTAAAATGGGCCATCTATTTAAAATGAAATTGAACAGAAACCTTCCCGGATCATTTTCGTTTAACGTTTAAAAAAGGTATATCTATGCTCTACCACTCGTTGTTATATAAATCAGGAATTTGTCATATGTCTATCGACCTTCTACAAGCTACACGCATCTTCTTTTACAATTGTCCACCGACTCTTCGTTACTTACCGATTCAACCCTATGATCCGTACCCCCCCCCCCCCCCCCCACATAAACGTAACACACTTAGCAGCGACCAAAGCAAAATGGGCAAAGCAAAGAAAAGTTTTCAGAAATAATTCATTAGCACACGCGGTCGCAGGGCACAAATAGTGTATCGAAAAATGTAGAGAAAAATTGATCGGAACACTCGCGGAAATGGGAAATATGTAAACACTCGTGGGCATGATTCCCATGCGAGGCACAACGGAGTAGAATAAATCGACCAGAAAATAGCCCATTAAGCGGACAATAAAATCCATTTATAAACCTGATCATACGGAAAGTGTCCACTCACTGGGTGGTTAATACTCCGCAACCCCCCAAATTGGGGCGAATTAAAAGATGTCAGTTCTCGTCGTTGACGGGGAGGTTTAAAGGGTACCCCATTTTGCCCCAAACCGCAATTTGTCTCCGATACTCGGAATAATTATTGCAAACAGAAAATCCATATCTCCGACCAAACTCAAGCGGCCTTCCTGGTAAAATTTCTAGAGCACTACATCAGGCTCTGATCATGTCCGGAAAAGGCTTGACAAGGCTCTGACAAAACCATGATCCGACGCTCAAAAATGTCTACGAGGGGCTTTATTCCTCAGCTACCCCGTTTTCCCCCCAACCTCCCTACTTTCCAACCTTCCGTGTCGGAGGCCTCAGAAAACCCGCAGGATATAGTCTATTGGCGGGTAGCTCGATAAAAGTCTTCCCGACTCAGTGAGAGACAAGGTAAGAAGCGAGAGCGAGGATAATTGACGACGTTCGTTTGCTCGGAAGGCCCACGTCACGTGAAACGACAGGGATATAACGCTGATGGCTGCCTTCTTCAAGCATATCACATACATCGAACCCTTGCCCCCCCCCCCCCCTTCACTCTTCCTCGTACCGTCCGTTCGGATATACCTCTTCCCGCAAAGTATTGCCGTATTTCCGTCGGTTATATCTAATGGTTTGTTTGCTGGATACTCGTTTCACCGAGCGGAAGCCTGCCGGAGCGAAGTGGCAGCTTGTCTACGAGGGTGAAGGCAGAACAAAGGAAGTAGAGATGGAAGTAAAGAAGAAGATGAAGCAAAGAAATAGCTATCCGTGCAACAAACAGCCCACCAATAGAGATCGATAAGTTGCCCTAACATGGGGTTTTCCCCGCTCTGTAGGCACACTTCCTATGGAGCGCATACTGCACGCACGAGGGCACGATGCACAACAAAAGCCCACTGGCATCGCCCTTCGTTCACTCTCATTTTCGACACGGTCTCGCGCTCGGTGTACTTCTTTCCCCTGCTCCGTGTTTGCTTCGGCGGCCGATGCAGCGTGCGTGGCTGCATCCATCCACTTCCCATATCCTACCGCGGTCATCACCCCTCCGTGTTCTTCGCCCCTTGTTCACTGGAGACCAAAATCTATTCTTCGCCCCCCCGCCCCATTTGTGGTCCAGTCTATAGCGTCTGTCCCGACCCCCTGAACGAATAACGATTCGCCGTTTACGAACTGCGTGTCTGCGGACCGGGTTTGTACACATGCACGCGGTACGTCTCATCGTGCACCCAGAAAAAAAATTTATTTGACGGCCACCGTTTATTAAGATTAAGTGAGATATTTATTTGATTTAAATAAATATTTATTTAAATTAAGTAAATAGTTACTTAAATGAAATTATATTTATTTAAATCAAATAAATATTTTAGTTAATCTTAATAAACGGTGGCTGTCAAATAATTTTTTTTTCTGGATGTGAAGCCGAACGGCATGATACCTTTTCTCCATACCGATTCCCCGGGAGACACGATAAAAAGTCGATCAGCTTCACGGAACGCGGGGGTAGCGGGGGGGGGGGGGGGGACTTTGTGCTGGTGGAGCGTTTCGTACACGCGCTTCGTCGATGACTCATAGATTGGAAATCCACTTTGTTCCATTGGGCCGTACTGGCGGGCTCGCGACGCGTGCATCGCCGAGGGCGCTGTCGAAGGCATCATGCGGCTAATACATATTGCGTATCAGGAGGGAGATCAAGCTTTACCAGTTACTACGGCCCCGGTGGTGTTCCGAGTACGGTCGCTTATCTCTTTTATACACATATTTCTGGGTACAGCCCGCCGGATATGTTGTTCACTTCCGCGATTATACACAGAAGGACAAGTCCACGAAGCACCTGGACAAACGAATAATGCATGAGAAGCTCCAAACCGGTCGAATGTCAATACGCTCTAACGACCGAGCGGAAAGTTTTCGGACGAATTTACGAGGTATTTTTCGTACGCGGTAACTCGACCGTCGATATTCGGAATATATCACTCCAGTAATCTGTGTCCTGGTAATTGACTTCAATTTTCCGCTGTTCGATGCTCCTTTACTTATTCGCATGTCTAGATTGAGACGAGCACGGTTCTTCGTTTTTTATCGATTAATGCAACCTCTTTTATGGACTCTGGGTAACGTACACGAACTTTTTTAACGGTTTGGAGAAATGAATATTGGCCGGTTCATTTTATAGTTATAGTGCATTTTCATTATTGATTTATTGCTCTTTAAACCAGGGAATACACAATTTTTAATGCAGTGTATATTTAATTATTTCTCTGCGATACGAAATTTGTGTTATACATGCAAATGATAAATAGAATAATTGCTATTTAAATTTGTGTTTTAACTTTCAATTCTTTTCAGTCTTCGACTGACCGCTTTTATTATGGCACAAGTTGCAAAGTGAAAATTATTTTTTTCCACTTAACCTTGTGAACAACGTTATTAATTGCACACAAATTAAAGGTAGCAAGATACTACCTTATCAGCAGACAAAAACCATTGTTTGCAAAAAATACGACAACATTTTCCAAGTGTGAACCGTCCGAAGTTATCGTAAAATTTTGAAAAACTCAAAGATGCGTTGCTTTAAGAAGATCATAGCGATACGCTACTTTGGGCTTTAAAAGGGTTAAAAAGTTTGAAAAATCGATACAAGGGTGTCAAGGCCATCCATGACTTCGGGGCCGCCACGCGATTTTAAAAGTCAATTATTTTTCGAGCTGTCACCTGTTTACGTCACTTCGACGGTTGTTAACCATGTCAAATATTCTGCTTACCGTTTGCGATTCTGGAAAGCTTAGAATATTCTCATTCCCGTTGGAATCGAGAAAACGACACTTCCGGTTTGAAAATCGCAGTCTTGAACCGGAAGTAACGTCACTTTCGGCTACAAAATCTCTGTTAACGACCACCACATATTTTTTGGCATAACGTCACTTCCGGTCAAGAATTGAGATTTTGAAAACGGGTGTAACATTTTCCCGCCTGACGGCCCTTCCGGTCAAAAACAGAGATTTTTAAAGCGGAAGCCTGTGAATTGAAGAACACGAGAACATGTGAGGTACGTCTGAAATGTATTTCAAATTTATCTCGAATGTAGCCAACGATATAACCACATGAATTAAGGAATACACGCAAACCGTATTTTGATCTATAAAAAATCGTAACCGTATGAAAGCAGTGACGGAAACCGTATTTTTATACACGGAAACCGTTGATTTTTGTTCTACAAAAAAAAATAAAAAATCAACGATTACTTAAAAATCTGAAAAAATTCATACGTATTCAGAAAAATAAACGAATCATTTTCATTAAAAAAAAAAGTTTTGTTGCCGGGTAATTTGTTAACCAATAATTTTTTTTATGAATTTGTTAATAACATTTTGCAATTATTATTATGCAAAATTAATCTTCTCAGTACCTCTAGTATACATGATTTTTTTCAGATTTTTACACCATCAAGAAGTACTTGGAATTTTCTCTTATTGTTGTCGAACTTATGCGAAGTCAGCGCGCAGCGAGACTCCCTCCTTAAGACGGCAAGGATTAGAGTTTTGCGAATACTTCGGAGTATTTAACTATTACGTCCGTGACCATTCAATAAGTGGTAAGCTGCCGGACGATAAAGTCACATTGTGATTAGTTGAACAAGCCCAACCGAACCTAGGGTTGCTAATGCACAAAATAAAAAGACAAGAAAAAGAATCTTCATCGCCAAACATTCTCCGACAAACACCATCAAGAACTCATTGCCGCGCTTCCACTGCGAAAAAAATCGAGGAAACCAACGAGCAGAATCAATGTCGCAGTGGGGTAACGGTAAGTATAATTCGTATTTATCCGTGGCACGCCTCGACGGTAGGCATACGGGTTGCGGTAACGCCGATGCAGTAAAGCGGCGCCTGAGAAGCTCGAGTACGTGTAATGATTTCTGAACACGTACACCACCCACGGTCCTCCGCAAAAGTGCGTGGGAGGACGGAAAGTGGAGGGGCATTCGAGTAGGGAGGGAAAACTGATTCTCGCTGTGGGTTGCCATATCCAATGCTACACAGCCGAAAGGTGGGAGGCAAACTTTTCCGAGGGTGATTAGATTTTCCGGGTCGTTGGTTAACCAGATGTCGCGAACTCGCGCCCTCTCGCACTCGCTTCGCGCGATCGGATCGCTCTCTCCCGACGGGCTTTCTCTCTCGGTGTTCAGTTGAGATTCAACCCTATCGTTTTACAGTCCATTCCAAACAGTTCGCGGAGTTTGGGATTTACCACTTGTACACACAGCAGTGGTTGTGGCGCGGTACGCGAGAGTACCGAATGCAGCGTGGATTTTGGTTCTTCTCTTGTTCGCTCGAGCACACACATGCAGACAGTGTCGCAGTCGTTCGTGAAACGACTGTGCAAGCGACATCTGAGGTCGTGACATCACGGCGGGCTGTTAATGGCCGAGGCGTGTGCATTGGAACGCTGTTTATATACCTCATGGCGCTTCCGTGGCGTTCTCGCATTCTCTCTCTACCTTTATGTCGGGGGAGGGGGTTAAGCTTCGCGTTCTCCGTGTATTGCCAATAACGATCACCGGAGGGGGTGACGATGGCTGCGGCATCAGCCTCGCGAAAACTGCCGCACCCCCCCCCCCCCCCCGCTGGCAGTTCCTCCCGCCTCGCTTCCGACAAGGATTTCTGCTGCTGTTACATCGCTCGGGGGACAGTAATGAAATCACGATCATTCGGAAATTTTCGAGAGTATGGCGTAAGGTACACCCAGAAAAAAAAAAAATTTCACGGCCACCGTTTATTAAGATTTTATTAAAAATATTTATTTAATTTAAATAAATATTTATTTAAATCAAATAAATATTTAACTTAATCTTAATAAACGGTGGCCGTAAAATAATTTTTTTTCTGGGTATAAAAGGCCCAGTTTATGACACTTCTACGCGGCTCTCTCACTTTAAGCGTGTAAAATCATAGGGATAAACAAGGAGGACCAAGAGTCGCAGTTTGTAACCCTCCGAACGCGCTCTACCCATTAGCTGCATATCAAATGGTGGAGGAGCCGACTATGCTAGAAATACCCCCGTTACAAACTGGGTCAGTGTCAGAAACTGGGCCCTTTACCGTAATTCAAGGCCGATGCGGGACTTCTGCGATCTGAAATAAATAGACTACTCTACCGCAGCCTAGCGGCGCATTGTAGATTTGGATAGCGTAGTTCTTAGGGGAGAGCGGGGAAAAATGGGACAGCGGGGGCAAAACTCAGTTTTTCAATAATTTTTGGATGCCTTTTGTCCCAACGATACATCCGGATATTCAACACCGTTTTGCCCCACTTACCATCATCGCCACCATCCAAAAGGTATCGGAAAATTGTGTTTTGTATCGTTATCCCGTTTTGTACCACTGTCCCATTTTGCCCCGCTCTCCCCTAGAATTGTTCTGCGCGTGTTGTGTATGTATACACATATGCTGTACGCAAGCATACATGTGTATACATGTATAGGTGTATACCGTGCACACATCTAGATGCGCATACATGCGTACACATACGTGTGTACATAAAGCAAATGCCCCAGTTTTTGACTCCTGAAACCCATTTGGTTCAACGTTTTGAGAACAGGCCAAAAATAATTTAATATACCGAGGACAGCGAAGCTGTGAGAGATAAAACTTTTTGGTCCCGGTATTTTTACTGTCTTTTTCATTAATGTTTAATATGATTGTTCGAAAGGATGAATGGACACGTGAATTATGGGGGGACATTTTCATCGCATGTTCGGTGGAATTATATTATGATACGGAAAAAAGAATAATCTCGTCACTGGTGCCAAGAAATAAAAGATGCACCTCTACGAGAAGATAAACTGCTGAGGATTATGGGTGTATCACTACTGTAGTACGTTGTACCTTACGGACTCTAATAAACTATAGTGGCTGTCCAAAGTATTATCGAGAGTCCCGACCGTGAGTATACTCGAGGCTCCCTTGCTAGAGAGGAGCTTTGATATAAAATATAAAGTCTGTGATAGAGCGAGAAACTTGACGTAAAAGTTTTTCAACCGAAGAAAAATAGGGATGTCGGTGAATACCGGAAGGAGGACAGAAAGCTCCTTCCTCGTTCGCACGACTGTCGGTGGAAATAAAATCCAAGAGAGCGATCAACTGGATTCGAACTTGAGGAGAAATCTTGTTTATGTATTATTTATTTTGTCAGGATTGTGCGAACACCGTCATTTTTATTTTTCACCTTGGACCGGGTAATTAAATTTTTTTTTAATTTTTCGATCTGAATTTTTGTATTCTAGAATCATTTTCTTGATGTGATTGTTGAACGTTTTCAGTTCTTACTTGAAGTGGTTGCATTAAATACGTCGTTGTTCACGGTATAATTCATAGTCTCTTTTTATTTCTAGTTGTTGCAGTATGAATGGTGTAGAATTCTTTTCTCAATGTCGGCAAGTTTCTGGGGACTGTTTCTGGTAAGGTTGCTGCTGAAAGTTTCCATTAGTGCCTCGTTCGTGTAAAAAATTTCGTGTTTGTCCAAGAGAAAACTCGGGTCCCTGTTCAGCTCTTCAATATTGGCTTTGTTGAAGTTACATTTTTCAGTAGTTTCGTCCACGATCGAGCTGTTTGTGTCTAACGTAATGATGATGGTCGAGTGATCCGATCCGATGGTTGGCCTAATCATAACATTTTTCAGGTGAAATAGTATACTTTTAGTGCAGAGTAGAAAGACTGGAGTATTATTGTCTCTATTGCTTGGAATATTTATTGGTTATAAATGTCGAAAGTCTGTTAATTTGTATGAAATTTGATATTTTCGTGAAATCTTCAATTTGTTCCTTTTTTTTTGTGTTGACTTAAAGTCGCCCAGAAATAGATAGAATATTTATTTGTGACAGGTGAATACCTTTTACAAATTAGACAACAAGTTTATCTTAACTAACGATTAATATATTGTAACGAATATATAGCTGACTATTCGTTGAGACACACGATATTAGTTAGGATTGACAATAGACGGACGAACGGACGATCGACACAAGATCGATCGTTATGTAAAACAGTCTGGACTGAGACGTCTGAACGAGCAGACATGTGACAGTTCGTGCTCGGAGTATTTCGATGCGATTGTACTAATAATATCCGCCCCCAAACTAAATACGCGCGTGATTCATTCGCTCGATCATTACAATGTATATATATATATATATATATATATATATATATATATATATATATGATGTCTTTAAGTAAGCTTATATAGTGCAAGAGGAAATGGTTCGACATATAAAAAAAGAAGAATGCTATTAACACCAGTTATTCGGATAGGACAAGTCGCCCAGAAATATTGACAATTGCAAAATTACTTGATACCTTAAATATCAATTACTGTGCTTGACGAATTAGAAATGAGAATCTTACGGTTGGTCCCAGTCATAAAAAAAAATCTGCCGTTGACAAATTATAACTGCGTGAATTTGATAATGCTATCGACCGCTCACACCCAGAAAAAAAATTTATCGGTCGGCCACCGTTTATTAAGATCAAGTAAAATATTTATTTTTATGTAAATAAATATTTATTTTAATTAAGTAAATAATTACTTAAACGAAATAAATATTTATTTAAATCAAATAAATATTTTACTTAATCTTAATAAACGGTGGCCGTCAAAAAAATTTTTTTTTGTGGGTGCAGGCATTGGCACCCTTATCTAGGAATTTTTTTTTTTTTCAGGCCAATTTTCCGACACCGCTATCGATTATCGCTATCAATCGCAATGTTTATATACGCCGACCCTTATCGTCGTGGCAGTGGGGTTCGAATTCGAGAACGCTATAAATAAAATACACGTCTCACGCAGGCTTTTAACGGGCGTTGGTAACGACTGAGAGGTTACTCGTCGGGGTCGTAGGTCATATAGCTGGAGTTGTCAAGCCGGTAAAATATATAGTATACAATACAGAGCAAGTGGAGGACGTTTGCGCCGGCTGCGAACTTGCTTTATGTGGACTGCGGCAGAGTCGTGGGGTTGCTCTCTCGAGGTCGAAAGCCAGCGTGCAGTTTCCGTACTGATGATTCGACGTGCATTCCCCACGTGCCCGGCGCGGGGGTTTAGGGTCTGATAAAAACCCCATGGTGCTTGTCACGCTAACTGTGTACCCTGCGTGCGTTGCACTCCCCCGCACTATTGCTTCGGCACGTCCTGCAAATGTCCCGATGCTCTCACGCTGTATTATTACGGACCTTGGAGAATAATTGCCCCGAGGGTCTGAGGGCTCGGCCGAGAAACAGCAAGGGACAGGAATTCTTGCAACGAAACAACCGAAACCCAACACCCGCTCGACGGTTGCACGGCAAGAACGTACGGAATGCGTGCTATTCTCCACGTTCGCACGGAGAAAAAAAATTTGTTGGGGCAAAATTTTTGTTACTGTAACAAATTTAGATTTTTGATATTGGGATAACAAAACCAGCTTGTAACCATAGCAACATTTTTCGTTTGGAGCGATTTGCTACCGCAACAAAACAGCTTTTGTTACGGTAACAAAAAAAAATTGTTATATGACTGAGAGGGGCAATTAAATACAGTAATATTGTATATTTCAGTTTTGTATTCCATAATTCCATAATTCGCGCGCCAAAATCCATATACAGCAAACTTCAAGAATTCGTAATTGCCAATACAGACATTTTTTGCAATATAATAAAATGAGAAAATACAAAGGCAGTGATTTAATCTTGAAATAAATGTATGTACACATGTATAACTCATTTTGTTAGAGCAACTAAACCATTTTTCTCCGTGGCGCACTCGCGAAATTTTACGGGTCAAGGGAGCTTCTCATATTGCTTGTCTGTAATCAAGGAGATAACTGGTTGATCGATGATAAAGCGAGCCGGATACGTTATGTTTTGTGGAAGTCCTTGCGGAATTTGTCACGTTAGAACGCGCGCTCTGCTCATTCTTCGGACTCGCGCGCTTGACTGTGACGGACTTGGGAAGTTCTCGCCAGTCTGATGACTCATCGGGAGCGGTTGTTATCGAGAGGCAGAGGACAATGGGTGCGCTTTTCGTAGACTTTGTGATGATTGTTGCGTCAGGGAATTATCGCAACCTGAGCTTATTAGCTAATTGACCAATTAGCTAATCAGCGTCCCAGAAGGGACATGGTTCGGACAATATACATCCAGAAAAAAAAATTATTTGGCGGATACTGTTTATTTGGTTTAAGTAAAATATCTATTTGATTTAAATAAATATATATTTAAATTAAGTAAATAGTAACTTAAATGAAATAAATATTTATTTATATCAAATAAATATTTTACTTAAATCAAATAAACGGTGGCCGTCAAATGAATTATTTTCCTGGGTGTACATGCAATGATATATCGCACGAGCTAACATCGAAAAGATAGTAATTTATGTGAAATACGAATTATTATAATGATACGTGTCGAATTTTCAGAATAAATCGGGCATGTCTTCGGTCTTCGAACGTCTTTGATTTAAGTAAATATTTATTTTATTTAAGTAACTATTTAATTAATTTAAATAAATATTTATTTATTTAAATCAAGTAAATATTTTAGTCAAACCAAATAAACGGTGACCGCCAAATTAATATTTTTTCTGGGTGTGCGGGATCAGCACACGGCTCCGGTCGTCCACCAAGTCAAGCAGATTCCTTCGCGGTCAGTACTTGGATGACCCTTAGCTGTGCGCTGGCTGGCGCATCGTCCTGTGAGCGGGAGGCGCTTTCTTCTGAGACCGGTGGATCAGTAGAAAATAGCAGTCTGTACCGGCACGGGTTTTTCGTAGTTTTCCCGTGTCCCCAGGAAATGCAGTACACTATAGCTAAGTCGGCTACGGACGCACTGAAAGTTGGGTAGTTTAGCTGAGTGCGGGTTGGGAATGCTAGGGGGGAATTGGGGCGGAGTTCTGTAAAAACCCACAATGGACCCACTGTGGAAATGGAACAACAAATACAAATTCAAAAAGATTCTTTAAAAAAATTCTTGATAATACAACTGAAAATACCCGAAAGAAAGGCGACTCGACACTTAATGTAAAAATAATATATTAGTCTCCAACCTGAACACTGAATTTGCCTAACTGTTTAAACTGTAATATAAATTATATTGGAGTTTAAATAATAACTCTGAATATAAAGTTGCAGATCTTGAAATAAGTGAATAATATTGTGATTTTTCAATGACCTTGTAAAAAATGCCAATGAAGTATTTGTAAATTGTCAATAAATATTTTATTTTTTCGATATCTTGAAACAAACGTTTGGTGGGCTAATGTATATTAATTTCCCTTTATGACATTGAATTAACTAAATTCTATATTGATTTTCATACACGGATCCATCAATTATCGAATTAATCCCCATGTATTTCAATCGAATTAATATACATTTTTTTTTCAATACCTTGTTCGTTGAATTTCTTATAATATTATTAAATGTACAACACGAGTCTGTAAATACCCATTTTATATACCTGGATTCTTTGAAGAACGAAGTTGATACACGAACACGATAATAATTCGTATATCAACTTCGTTCTTGAAAGAATCCAGGTATATAAAATGGGTATTTACAGACATGTGTTGTAAATTTAAAAGTATGTCAGCATGAAATATCAGAATGCAGAACGACTTAATTCAGACTCACAGCCATTTTCGGTGGAAATTTAGTTACAAATTGCTGTCGTCAGAAATTTTCTGGTACTCACCTGTAACAGAAAAGAAAAAAACACCAAAATTATTAAATGATCTTGGAGATATATAGAGTAGAACGCGCAAATATTGATGTTTTATGGCATCACATTGATTAACCGAAAAAACGAAAAAAAAAAAAAAAAAAAAAAAAAAAAAAAAAAAAAAAAAATTTGAAAGAATGTCTGTTTAAACCAGTCGAAAACTTATTACTTGTTTACATCAACGAAACACATTTCAGCGATAATACGGTCGATGAGCTTCCGCGATGCTGGTTATATCGCAAAGACACTTCGCTCGGTACACGCCTCGCGATTAAATCCCCTTGGCAATAAACCGCCTTGCCTTATACATGCGCCCCCGACGAGACCACGCAAGTTTCTGTATATTATAGTTTCTGAGATGAAGTGGAGCATACATATTATACAGCGCGAGACGAAGCCGCAGTATCCCTCACAGTTACTCGCCTAGATGATGCGATATCGCGCTCGCGGATATTATAGATGTATGCGCTTTCGTGGAACTTGGATTTTATCCACCAATTATTCAAAGCGTTCAAAGTACGTGACGCACGAACGTAAATTTACAATGTAGGCACGCGTCTCAGTGCCGAATTTGGCCGCAAATAATATGGATGTTTCAACCTCGGAAGGGCTATGCATAGACTATGCGCTTACACAGCCCGTACGCCCTTATGGAATTGAGCTATCGATACCGAGTACAAGCTTCAAAAAAACACTGTGCAAAGTAATTTACACATTCCTCATTTTTTCCTTTTTTTCTCTTCGAGAAAATTCGTTGACTGATTCTGAATTCCTCATAGAAGCTTTGCTTATAATATAACATTTAGGAGGTAAAATTTTATCACCAAATGTATTGTAAAAATGTATCAGCTCAAATTTTTGTAACTCGTCATTTCGAGAACATTTCTAATGTATTTTTCCCCGCTGATTATAAATCTACAGCTTATTTTACTCTTAGCGCGATATCTGATGCAGAAACTCGTGTCGGACGTAAAATATGCATTTAAAAAAAAAAAAACTCAAAATGTCATGAAATCTAACGGCTTGAATAGTTTTCAGTCAAATTCAATACCAAACATCGTTGATCGATATATTATATTTGTACGCACTTTTAAGATTTTATGAAAATTAAAGGACCCACGCAATTTTTTTAAAGGAATTCAGACTCTTTAAAAATTTCAAAACGGATAGGAATTTTAATGAAATTTGTACTTGACGAAGAAAAATGACCACTACACCTGTGTATCAAATTTCAACTAGCTGGTTAAAACCGTTCGCGGGTCATAGCGATTTCAAAGGCCGAGAATCAATCACATGCACACATCTGGACCCCGACTAAAGATCATATTTCTCGACGTTTCATTCTATTTTAATTACTCTGATATAAAAATCTCGAAATATTTTATGAAAACATAGCTTCCTTTATGAGGACCCAAAGCGACGAGTTTTTTTGTTACAAACGTAATAAATTTAATTTCTGCTTTTCCAAGAATTGAATGTATTCGCAACCGACGCGGTATAAAAGGTGAAATCGCTGGTCCGATGTCAGCGTCGTGTCTGCGCCTAGTTGGGTTTGCTTAACCCACTTTTTATTATATTTCTATGCCCCTGAGAAAAACCGCCGGCGGTCCCGCAGAGAACCGATCACCGAGACTTGGATAAAAGTATACTCGCAGTGCGGCAATACCTCAGGGAAAATTCAGGCGGTCACTGTACTTGCACGCGGTTTCGGTGACGCTCAACTTATAATTACGCGGCACGTTATACATTTTCGACTGACCTACCGGGTATACTCCCAGCTAGCTTTACAGTCTCCGCCCTCTTGAATTACCCACTTGCCCAAAGCGTTCAGTAATACAGCCGAGCTCTGGTGGAAGTGACAGTATCGTTCAACCTTTTGGATTTTTTTTTTTTTTTTTTTTTTTTTTCACAAATGAAATATCGAATAAATCCCCGAAAATGTGAGCTTTTTCATACCGTTACTTTTACGCTTGATAAATAAGTAAATAAACGCTTGATAAATAAATAAATGAATAAATAATAAATATGTGCCAAGTGGTAAAATAACCGTGGATACAGCTGGTATTTTAATCGGTTGAATCTACGACGGAAGCAATTACGAAAGTAAATTTATAAGGGAATGAGCTTAGTCCTGATGTCCTCTCGGATGAATGCCCTAGAAACTCGTTTATTAACTGCATAAAATGTTACTTTTCGTCTTGCAGAACTCTCCGGTTTGCGATGCGTGATTATGATTAAGAACTAGCTCCGCGACAGCGGCGATGAGTTAATGGCGAACTCGTAGTGTCACTCCGGGGCCGTATCTATCCGAGAAATTCATCCCCGACTAAGTTCGAACGAGAAGTGAACGATCCTCAACCCTCCGTTATGAATTTCCGTACTCGAGAATCGCCGACAACTTACGAACGAAAACTAATCTCATCCGACGGATTTGCAGTAAGCAAGTATCAGAAAATTCATGTAGAGTAGAGTGGTGCGCAGAGCCTAAGTTTTTTTCGCGGGTAGTCGCGAGTAGTCGCGGTTGTGTCGTCGTCGCCGTGACGGTCAAAACCTTCTGCACAAGTTTGAAACATTATTCCCGACGAAAACAATGAAATTTACGAGGCATCGGTGATCTCAATGAAGAACGAAAAATAACACGCACAGTGCCCTAACATCTTCTATCTCCGTACAATAATAAAAGATTTGTACATTTAACGAAAATTTCGCGGTGCACAAAGGTAGAAGATTTTTTTTTCATGTTAATTCAGACATTTCTATTTCTTCGTCGAACCGGATTTTTACTTTAAAATAATTGCAAAGTTAACAACAAGAAATTGTCAAACATTTCAATGTACAAACGTTTTTTTACTGTGTCGAAAAATCATAAAAAGCAGAGGAAAAAAGGACAACATTGCTTATAACGTTATCAATTCCTTTTCTTCTGATTTTGGAATTACATATGCAACTTTTTTCTTCTGATTTTTAAATGACGCAATTTTTTTTCTTCTCATTTTGAAATTACGCAATTTCTTTTCTTCTCATTTTGAAATGATGCAATTTCTTTTCTTCTGATTTTGAAATTATGCAATTTTTTTTCTTCTAATTTTGAATTTATGCTCCTGGGTCACAAAAAATTGAAAGCAAAATTGACTTCATAATGTCGCATAATTGCAACTTCGAATTCTCAATAAAAATACACTGTCACGAAGTTCGTGATCAATATCTTCTACATTGATAATGCACAGCTCAGGATACAAGAACGACCGTAGAGCAGGCAGCGGATACGTGCCTATTTGTCGTTCGAGGCAATTATTAACCACGAATTATCCACGTTTCCGGTCTTTTCGTATGAAGAATAATACGACAATCGGATCCGCAGAGTAAGTCGAAGAGCGATGAAATAGGCAACCCTCGTGTTCTTCCCCCGGTGTGCCCGTGAGCAGCAGTCGTGTCGATCGTGCTGCTAAGGCTTCCTCGTTCTCCGTGCGCTCGTTCGCGACCATTCACCGCGCACACATCCCTTTGCGTCGATACTGTCTTTGGCAAACTTTTCTAACGTCTAACCAAACACAGAGTCGAAAGAAAAATAACCTTCCTTCTATTTTTGCTACCAAAAAAAAAAGTAAAAGTAAAAAAACAACCATCTCGGTCACCATCTTTTCAGGACATTTCATTGATGACTTATCAATATCGTGAGTTTGATCAAACGTCTTATTCGTCTATTTCTATACTTGCCGATCTGCACATTTTTGTTTCGCCAACATTATTACAAAAATTAATTGTAATTATCGGTAATAATGTCGGTAATCCAAATTTTAACTCCGGAGGGAAAAACTGTTTCTCAATTGTTTTTTATTAACAAAGAACAGCCTTTTTGCATAACTTTTTGGAGTGATAAAAATTTTTGTAAACTATCGAAATGATTTTTTAATTGTTTTTTTTTATTTAAACTTTTTAAATTTCTTATATTTATTTAGAGTTATAACAATTTCTTTTTATTTATAAGATTTTAAGTCGGTTTAAACTTAATGGTATTCCGATGTTTATTACGTTAAGTCTCGATTATTTGGTTGATACAAGCAATGTGATAAATACGAGCTTATGACTTCAGTCGCCACTGTGGTCGGTAATGTATCAATATTACATGTCATGTAAAAAGAGCAATCCGTGAAATAAAATAAATAAAAAAAAATAAAAAAAAATAAAATAAAATAATTACCTATGGTATGTCTGTAACTTCCCCTGGAGCAGTAAAATTTGACGAGACACTCGGGGCGCTTGTTGCATGTTACCATAACTGTATCGTAACCGCAAGACCTCATGTTTAACGAACAATCTTCCATGCCACCAAAGTTCCCGCGATCATAAACGCAACTCTATTATCGCTGTGTGTGTAAGGTATGGCTTCCTTGTAACGAGATAACGATCGTGAACGAGAACGTACCGTCGATAAACGGATACGTCGAGGAACGGATGGAACCCGAGTTTGATGCTCGCGTCGCTCGCTGTCTTTCTCGATAATCGACATTGGACCTCGTTGCGGTCGTTACTACTTCGTCGACGTCGTGGTCTACGCCGGTGGCCCCGCTCTGTTAAACGACGAGGAAACATATTGCTCGAGACACCCCCTCGAATTTACAATCAAGAAGACACTAGAGTGTAGTAGTCCAGTCTGGATGGGCACGTGCAGTATTACAGTAACTACCGACTGTCCGGAGGTCAACATATATAGAAAGAGCGGGGCAAAATGGGGTGGTGGAGCAAATCGCCATATTCCAATCATTTTTGGATGGGACAATGGGGCAAAACGGGACAGACAATCCGGATCTATCAACAGGGCAAAATGGAACATCCAAAAATTATTGGAAACTTGCGTTTTGCTCACTGTCCCATTTTGCCCCGCTCTACCCTATATATATTTATCGTTCAATAAAGAATTTTTTAAATATTTTTTCCGCAAACGTTACACATCATATTGTTGTTATTTAACTTTTTTAACGTATTCCCGAATCGCAAACGGTAAACATCGTTGTTCCTTAAAATTAATAAAATAAAAAATCAATGACTGTTCAAGTTATTATGTAAATCACATTTTATCTTAACTATAATTCGACGCTCTACGGCAATCGCTTCGAATTTTTATTGACTATCGAAGAACGAGGGATCCATAAATTCAGTGAACGAGTGCAATAAACAATGTTTTAAATGAAGAACCGATTTGATTCCTTTCTATTATACACTAGTAGTTATTTCTTTGAATTATTTATCGATGTTTATTACGAAATTTTATGAAAGTTACTAGAAAAATTGTTCTTAAGTTTGAAAAATACCATTTTTATTGTCATAATTCTTTTTATGGCACAGCCAATCCATTAAGACTTTCCGCCCATTGTTTCATTTTTCTTCGCGAGGGTGCGTACACACACCGATAATCAATAATTCGCTCGAGTCGCAGTGAAATTCCAAAGAGGCGCCACACCGTACTTCCCTCAAAGCCACGCGAGGACCCCGCGGGTTAAGATAATAGCCCGAGTTGGGTAAATATTTAAATGAGCACTTCCGCCTGTTCGTCAGAGCCCGGCCCGTTTGCCGTCCGTCACTCAGCCACACTGATATGCCCTTTGTTACCCCCCCCCCCCCCCCCCAGGCCGAACCGACTCGACTCTCCTCGCAGGGAGGAGGCATTGTTTGAAATTTCCGACGCGATGGAAAGACGCGAAGGCCCGCGGGCTTCCTCAAGGCTGGGCAACCCCTTCGTGTGGGGGGGGGGGGGGGGGGGGGGGGGATTGCATAGACAGTGCATCACCCGGAGATGCAAAGATCCAAGACGAATTCATTTAATTTGCATTCACGAATTCCTCGCTCATCCCTCCAGCCAAAGTCTTCTCTCATCGCCGTTCTTCACTTTCGTCGAACAATCTTTCATTACCTGACTGATATACTTTTTCCCCCATTCAATATCAGAAGAATGAAGAAATAATGGGAATAAGATATTCAAAGATCATATTTCCTCTTGAATTTCTCGACGATACTTTGTTGTCGTTTTATTTTATTTTTTTTTTTTTACCACCAGACGATAATAATTTTCATGCCGGAGAACGCAAAATAATGGTTGATAATACGAGAGCTTTTATCGCAACAAAACCAAAATATGAAATTACATCCCTACTATATATGTGTGTGTATATATATATATATATATATATCGCTCATTCGTAATCCACATTTTATTTATCCGAAGTATATTATGCGATTTAATAACGACTGGAAGAAAGTCAAAGCTCAGGCTCATTGCCCTTCTCCACTTTTGTCGAAAGGTCTTTAATGACCCGACCGATGTGCTTTTCGCATTCAATATCGGAAGAATGAAGAAACAATGGGAATAAGATATTCAAAGATAATATTTCCTCTCAAAATACTCCACAGTTCCTTCATTTTTTTTTCTCGGAAAAGCCTAACGATAATAATGTTTATAAGATAATAATGGTTGAAAATAGTACGAGAGCTTTTATCGGGACAAAAACGAAGTCCGAAATTTGATCCTGGCCATATATCTCTCTCTCAATCTCTCATTCACGATGCGCATCTTATTTATCCGAAGTATTTTACATAACGTAATAACATTTCGCGAAAGTCGAAAACTGGGGCATATAAATAGAGGAATTCCCGGAGCCGCGCATACGCTTTAATATCCCTTGATTAATTGTCTTTCGCCAAGTGGCAGCTTTACGGTAAACACATTGCGCCCCGCCAAAAGTTCAATTAGTACATTAAGCTTGAATGGAAGGGTAACTGCAGCTTTGAGCGAAATGCATGCACACTCGCAGTAACGGACTTTAAAAATATTCTTGAAACGGTAAAATTCGTACGCGCGTTGGGACATAATTTTTTTTTTTCGCCGAATAAGTAAAGAACGCGCGAAAACTGCCGAAAAAAAGGATTTAAGCATGAAACATGGGGAGATTATCGAGAAAAGCGAGGGGGTCGAGTGGGGGATCTCTGCGAGTGTGCAGCGGGATGCTCGTGCGGGACGATCGAAAATCCGCATATGTACATATGGAGACTTCGGTCTACCGAGACCTAATTAGATTCGAGTTGAATTTCGTGACCCACATCGGGCGACGGTGTGGAGCTGCGAGGAGCACCGTAACCGGAAATGGCCCGGTAATCGTACCGCGCACTGTGTCCTCGCACAGGATTAACATCGATCTACTGTTGTCACAGAACTCTGAACACGCACTATATACGTTACGTCTGCCATCCCGAATACGAATATTCGGTTCTGGCCTGCGCGTATAGAGGAGAGCGGGGCAAAATGGAACAGTGGGGCGCAACGGGATAATGGGACAAAATGCAATTTTCCAATAACTTTTGGATGATGGCGGTGACGGTAAGTGGGGCAAAACGGGGTTGAAAATCCGGATGTATCGTTGGGACAAAATGGGGTATCCAAAAATTATTGAAAAATTGAGTTTTGCCCCCGCTGTCCCGTTCTGCCCCACTGTTCCATTTTGCCCCGCTCTTCTCCTATTTCCCGTGTTTTAGTCCACCATGGATCAGAACTGTCCATTGACGAAACGCCAAGCGTCATTCGTTCGTTTTAGTTGTTTTTATATTCAATAAAAAATTAAGCGTGAAATAAATAAATAAGCATGAGCGTGGAACACAAATTTAGCGATATTCATCAATTTTTTATATTTTTTAAAAAATTCAGTGTTTGCATTTTTTGTCAAGGCTACAGAGTAAATAAATGAAAAATCATAAATAAATCCAGAGGGATAAAGATTCTCTCTGTTTTATTTATTACGAAAATCAAAGCAAGCTTTTCGTAATGGTCGCGTGAATATTACATAAATTGATCGATAAAAAACAACTCTATTGACTTACGATATTCGCCGCGCAGAGACTAAAAGTACCGAGGGATTGAAAAGTAACTGTCAACAAATTTCGATACAATCGGCCATTAAAATAATTTCATTTTCCGAAAGGTTTTATTTTATTTTTTGCAAATTGTAACTCGCAAAGCTGTTTCCCGAGTGTAAAAAACGCGGATTGCGGGGTAATTGTCTACGCTTGTCGTATATCGTTATCGCAATAATATCGGAAAGAACATAAATTTAATCTTGTCTCGAGCGAAAAGGCGAAGGTGCGAAAGAGAGAAGCGGCGTCAGCCGGAGAAGGCCGTGAAATCCGGGCGAAATATCTGAAGCGTGAATCATGCTGCAGAGACTGCAGTGTGATAAAAACAAACAAAAAAGAATTAAATGCATAAAAAAAACTTACCGACGAGAGGGTGGAAGGAGCGAGAGGGGGAAGAAAAAAATTGAACAGTCTGGTGTGCCTGCCGAGCCGAGGCGTCATCGGATTCGTGGAGATCCGGAGAGGCTAGGGTGTTGGGAGAAAAAAAAAAACGACAAAAAGGTGAAGTGTGCAGTCGAGAGACGGGGGCACATTTAGTCGTGAAGGAACGAATGGGCCCAGTGAGACGGGCACAGATTCGGTATCCGCGAATATAGGGTGCCTTCCGAGCGAGCGACTTTCCAGAAATCGGATTACAGAAATTCAATTAGAAGTCAAAGAATTTTCTCGGGAGCATTTCCAGGGGTCCTTCTGGATCGGGGACGTTGAGGAGGAGGAGGAGGAGGAGGTCGAGCCGGAGGTAGGAGGAAGAGCAGTAGGCGGAGAATGACGATTGCGCCGCTAACTGCGATCCCTCGATATCGGGGTCGTTCGGAAAAACGGGTTATTTTCAATATCCAATTGAAAATTCGTAGTTTCGCAGAATCATCACAGACTCCCTTTTTACGAGGTAAATTCCCACGGATAGTTATACTTGTTTGGAAGAAAAAAAAAAGAAATAAAAAAAATATCGGCCGTGACAGTTGGATTTTAGTGTCCCGCGAGTAAAAAAAGTTGAAAATTGAAATTTTCATATCTCTTCTTTATAAAAGTTGAACATTGACATTTTCATATGGCTTTCTCACAATGTTCCTTTATTCGCAAAGCTTCTTCTATGAGAAAGCATTTTATATATTTATAGCTTCCTCATAGAGGAAGTTTCGCGAATAACGGAATATTATGAGAAAGCCATATGAAAATTTCAATTTTCAACTTTTATAAAGGAAGCGACATGAAAATTTCAATTTTCAACTTTTATGAGGAAGCGACATGAAAATTTCAATTTTCAACTTTTATGAGGAAGCGATATGAAAATTTCAATTATCAACTTTTTTCAACGTCAACGTCGTATTTGAAAATTTGAATTTATGCAAAATGACTGACCGATTCAGGTTCAGCGAGAAAACTACACCAACGTCGCGCTGCACTTTGTCGGATTTGTGATCGGCGCGAAAACATACATGGAATAATGCGCTCCTGAATTATTCTTGGCGCTTTCGATTTGAACTCAAAATAAAAATTCCCGTTTACACGGAACACGCATTATCGACTTCGAGGAAGGTGCCTCATCGTTGAACATTTTGTCGAATCGTGCTCATTTTTTTTTTTTTTCTTTCTTATCTCAATCTCACACCTCCTTATCTCTTTCTCGCCCGAGGGTATCGGGTTTCCCTTCCTTCCGTACTATAAGAACGAACTAATCTCTTACCTTGTCCCCCGTGCTTCCATCTACGTCCGCATCTCTGTCGAACTTTCCTATCGGGCTTTGAGCCAACACGGACCAACCAGATTGCCGTTCCAAATAGGAGTGATTTTCCCTCAGGGATAATCGAGTTAACTCACAATTTACAGCTGCCAACATAAGCAACTGCTTTTCCTATCCTTCCAATGATCCGTATGTGTGCTGGTATATATATGTCTATGTGTGTGTGTATGTGTGTGTGTGTATGTGTGTGTGTATCTATATCCATCTCTATCACCTCTTTCACCGCCTGGCGAAGCTACCGGGTGATAATGGCACTCGGCTACTTACGTTAATGAGTTAGTAGTTAACTTAGCCACTGATAGACGAGGCGGAACCGAGTGGCCATCCTTTCTTTCGCCATCTTTCACCGTGAAACAGCTCTCTCGGATAAGTACCGGCCGAACGACACAATGATTGGCGCATTAAGGAACACACGGACATTATTTATACAGGGCGCGACAGACGTAAATCGCATCGTCCAATATAACAAAGACTTCCCACCTAAACTCGTGGAAAAAAGTTGTATGTCATATATTTTCTAATATGTCTTTGAATAATATATAAACTTCTGTGTTTGATTAATAAAGTATGAAAACGTTAAGTTTAATACACCTCGAATATATTTTGTGCATTTGTATGGATATATATATATAGCTTTATGAACAATTTTTTAAATGATAAATTTTTGTATACCCTGGAAAAAAAACCCAGTAAAAATTGTTCGAAAAAAATGATCTTCAAAAAAATAATTCGTCGTGTTATTTTGCGGATAACAACAAACACTGGAAAAAAAAACTACAAATAATAAGAAAATAAAGTCCAATAAACCTAATAACCTATGAATAAACATTTTTTTTTTTATTTTCACCAGTTTGAAAACCAGTTTAACCAATCAGTTATATAAATGATCTTCAAAAAGACAATTCGTCGTGTTATTTTGCAGATAACACAAACGAATGAACATAATTTCTTCGGAGCAAGATAGTGTTTGTTTACCCGGTTTGATACAATTAGCCGGAGTTAATGTCGTGCAGAAAATTTAACTGAGCAGCCCGACCAATCTTCGCTTGCGTGGCCAACGACTGTGTCGCTCATGGTTGGTTCAACATCGCGGATATACCGGGCGCGTGTCTTATGTCGCGAATATCTCGCCGAAGGGGGAAACACACACGATATACTAGCTCTCGCCGTTGGTGGAAGAGAAGCCAAAGGGGGCTGGAACTCTCCGAGCAACGGGTATAGCCATCCCTCCAGCGAGGCTGGTACAGAGCACCAATCTCCATTACTTTAGCTCATTACCGCTCGCACCGGTGACTCACCCCCCCCCCCCCTCCCCCCTCCCCCTCTCCTGGCAAGCGAGAGAAACGAGGAACTCGACCACTCTGTCTTCTCTCATACCGCACAACCCTCTTGTGTATATGTTTAACAACCCAACTTCGCACGGTGAAAATGACCGGTTGCCAACGTTAGACCAAGGAAAATTTTCAACCGGTTGTTGCGGCAAAACGGTCATCTTCACCGAGCTCTCGGTTTACTTTAACTATGGTAGCGCCATGTAACGTGTGTATATATAACTCCTGTCGGGCAAACGCTAGGTAGGGCGCGGTGTACAGCAAGTCCGCGAGCTCCGCAGCGTATCAACTTTCAGCACTCCCACATCCTTTAAGCTTGTCACAGGTCTCGGCCGGCTGTAAGTCATCGCGAGAGAGCGCGGAAACAGCACCGACCATCCTCCCCCCCCCCCCACACTTTCCTCACCTTCCTCCCGCCAACCCCCTTACCGTCTTCATCTTAAGTCTCGTTGCCTTCCGCAACTGAGATCATAAGTGCGAAAGCGCAAAGTGTTGGTCGAGGACACTTTTTTTTTTTTTTTTTTTTTTTTCTCCTCGTCCTTTGCCACTTTATCTCGGGAATTTATTACGTTGCACTTGGATTCGGTAGGCGAGCTTGATAGGAGTACGGCGAAGAGTTTCGGGGAAAATTGTAAGACGACTCTGAGCGTGGATACTGGCCGAGATGAATATTATGGATGCAATGGGGAAATCTAAAAACGGTTGTAAAGGCGCGATCCTTGTAGCGTCATGTCATGTCTACATATATATATTTCTCTGCGACTTTATCTATACAAACTACATTACTTCGAGCGAAATTTGTTTTGCTGGTGTTTTAGTTTGTGAAATGCTTTCCGGACATTATCTAATGACTGAGACATTGTTGAAGCAGTTTTTCTAGAGACAAGGATAAGGGTTGGAGAGAAAGAGAACAAGTTTTGAGAAGGTGCTGTTAAGGAGGGAGTCTCGCTGCGCGCTGACTTCCCATAAGTTCGACAACAATAAGAGAAAATTGCAAGTACTTCTTGATGGTGTAAAAATCTGAAAAAAATCATGTATACTAAAGGTACTGAGAAGATTAATTTTGCATAATAATAATAATTGCAAAATGTTATTAACAAATTCATCAAAAAATTAATTGGTTAACAAATTACCCGGCAACAAAACTTTTTTTTTTAATGAAAATGATTCGTTTATTTTTCTGAATACGGATGAATTTTTTCAGATTTTTAAGTAATCCTTGATTTTTTATTTTTTTTTTTATAGAACAAAAATCAACGATTACTTAAATATTTATTTAAATTAAGTAAATAGTTACTTAGATGAAAGAAATATTTATTTAAATCAAATAAATATTTTACTTAAACCAAATAAAGGGTGGCTGTCAAATAAATTATTTTTCTGGGTGTGAATATTTTTTTTTACCACCGAGTTTGTGGAAAGACTGTGGACTTACCGCCTTAAGGATTGACTGTGTGGGGTTCGCGAGTGGGATTTGGGTCGTGTGCGCAAATTCGTGCAAGGTCAGCAGCCACCAACCACTTCGTATATAATTTTACATTACCGTGTACATAGACTATATACACATAGCCAATGTACGATCGTGCATATAGCGTCTATATATCATTGCACACGTATACGAAGTCTTTGAGCCTCGCAGCAATTTTGAGTACTCGAGAAAAAGCAAAAGGCGCATCTCTCGTTGCGCTCGGCGAACATCTACCACGCGGAACACTCGTTTGCCCATGAGTAAAGACACTCGTTTCGATGATGGAGTTTGGTGAGAGGGTGAGGCATGAATTTTTTTCCAAGTGGGCACGTCATACACTACCACCGACATTCATTCTTTGAACATTCGTTGAACGTTCTTTGAAGTCCTCTCTCGTTCTCCGAGCCTTCGATATGCACGCGATGTGTGTTCGTACTAAATTAATTCGTTCACGGGCGAAGAATTTCGATCGGGCACATTGCGATTATGTTTATCGTCCGAACCGTGCGAGGGCAGATTTTTTCCGCTCACTGGGAATTCGGACAGCGACGATTCAACAAATTCGACGGGTAGGGGAGAGCGGGGTAAAATGGGACAGTGGGGCAAAACGGGACAGCGAGGACAAAACTCAATTTCCCAAAGATTTTTGGATGCCCTATTTTGTCCCAACGATACATCCGGATTTCCACCCCGTTTTGCCTCACGGACCGCCATCGCCACCATCTAGAAGTTATTGGTAAATTGAGTTTTGTCTCGTTATTCCATTTTGCCCCACTCTCCCCTATATTAAAATTTCCATCGATGAATTATGTTATTAACCCCTTCACTGTCAGGGGCCCCTATGGGGGCCAAAACGTATAGAGAAATACGTTTCTCTGATAGTGAAGGGGTTAAAAAAAGATTTTTGCGAATAAAATTGCGAACCCTAGCGCGGACTCCAATATGCGCCAAGTCCGGTGACGCCGAAAGAAGGCAAAACTAATTTTTTTTTATTTATTATTTTTTGTTTTTAGTAGATTTAAGTATTATATTTAGAAATTTAAGTATTACGTGAATCCGTCTAATAATTTTTCGTTTTTTGTTTTTTAATAATTCTTCACCGGCGCGTTATTTTTCAGGCTGCCATGCAAGTGTAAAAAATGAAGTATCGCGGAGGATAGTAAAATAGCCGAAAAAAATATGTCAATCATTTTCAAATCATGGATAAGGGGGGGGGGGGGTCGAATTAATTTTCCGCTGGATTTTACCGACAAACACTATGAATAACAATCGCCCAGGTGCGTGTATGTTTTTGTTCAGAAACATTTTCAAAGCCCTCAGGATATTTGGCCGGGTCACCGGACCCGATTTAGCCCCGACGAGCGGCGCTTGGAAAAACGGTTATAGAGCATTTCCGCTAACACGTTTCCAATCGACGCTGTTATTCTTAAAGGGCGATATCGTCGAAAGAGATTCATGGATTCGACGGTAGAATAACGGGAAATTTCATCTTATCGGCGATTCAACGGTCTCGTTTTCTCTTCCGCTCTGCTATACGTCTTCGTACGTCGCGGATGATGGTTCAATCCGATGTAGTCCTCCTCCCTCCCAATCTAGAAACGTCGATTTAAATTATTCATCGCTTCACATCATCGAAGAAATAAAAGAGCTGGCAAAAGATCGGAGATCGGTGATAATCGAGACATGATTTCTTCGGCCCAGAAAAACTCGCGAATCCTGTATCATACATTACGTAATGTAACTACAACTACATAATGTAGGGGAGAGCGGAGCAAAGTGGGGCAACGGGGCAAAACGGGGCAATTGGGCAAAACTAAATTTCCCAATCGTTTTTGGATCGGACAAGGTGGATCAACGGGGCAGAAAAGCCTGATGTATCGATGGGGCCAATTCGGGCATCCAAAAATTATTGGAAAATGACGTTTTGCCCTATGTCCCGTTTTGCCCCGCTGCCCCATTTTGCCCCGCTCTACCCTACATATAACATTTACATATGTAATTTTGGTTTTAATTAACGTTTGTGTAATTTTACATAGCGTGAAAAGAACGATTAAATCCTTTGAAGTAACTATTGACCTAGGGTCGATTGAAAATTCGGGCCAAGCTGCGAAACTCTTCTACAATGTGATCGATCCGGAGCATACTTGAGATCGGCGGGAATGGGAATAATAAGACAATTTAATTAAAGATAGAATTTATATCAGGCGGGCAAAATCAATTTGACGCGGCAGTAATTATCGCGAGAGAAAATTGCTCGCGACATTGTTCCATGTACGATTCGCAGTGACCTACTGTGGCCGAGTTACTTCGGTGCACTAATCGCGATCAGGCTGTATTTGGATTGCGATGTGTTTGTGTAGGACGTGACACAGACGTAGGATGGATTCAGGTCAATCTAATGTATATTTTATAAACCTATCCGATTTATCAATTGTTAATAGACAGGGTTAAAATTGTGAATATGGCCCACTAAAAAGATCCGCCTTATATCTTCTACTCCATGAAGTAAAATCACGCTTTGACAATCACAATATGTGACCGGAAAATTTTTTCATAAAGCCCCGGAATATGAATATTTTAAATAATTTCTTGTATAGATGTCGCGCGTTGATTCATTTTATAAACTTTTTTACATGTTTTGTAATATGGACCAGGCTAATAGAGACATGTTCGAATGCTGGTCATACGTCGAATAGACTGCCATGCTGATTCTGCTCAAGTACACCGATCGAATATAATAAGGTAGTCGTTTACTGCAATTTCAACATACGTTTAAGGTCAATAAAAAAAAGATTAATTTTTCACTTCATGCCTATTTTTTACAACCTATGGTTTGTTTTTTCTCATTCAAGCGACTTCATAAGACAATGGAGGCAACGTTATAATGTTACACTCATTTTTTTTGCTTGACTACCAGGATGCAAGTCTGTCTGGGGTCCAAAAACATACTTTTAACAGCGTTTTTTAGAATTTTTATTTTCTTCATGTTTCTACAATTTTATAGACAAACAGAAATGGGAAGAATGTTTTTTTATGCATTCTGGGACGTGCAAAACATGTTTCTATACCGTAATCTGATAATTAAATTTTTTGGGACCACAATGCTTTCTCTCTTTACATACTTCGTATGGGATGCGAATTTTAAAAAATTGCTTCATTATTATATAGTTAAAAGTGCTCGCTACGTGGTAATATCCAAAAGTATCTCAAAAACAAGATTTTTGAGTGCATCGTTTCGTCCTTTGCTTGTGTACACGACTGTGCCTTATAATTGCTAATGAAAAAAGCATTTTTTAATCCCATTGACGAGTGAAATTTTCCCAACTCGCCTCTACGTCGACGTGTGTGTTTTTTTATTATCTTTTAACAGCCACTATATAATATCCGCTACATTGAAAAAACAGCTTTTTATGACATATCGTCGTAAATTTTCATGTAACATGTTTCGAAAAAATATCCAAACAGTAATGCAACTCAAAGTTTTTCGACCAGCATTTCATAATTTTTATTTCTATTTGGATGTTCAATGTTAAAAACTACATTTCTCTCTCTCGAAAGTGACATTTTTCATGAATGTTGATACAGAAAACTGTCGAGCGGTTGAGAAAAATAGTTTCTTTTTTAATGTCTCAAACATCAACACATGATCAAGTACGTTCGAGGTATCCGAGCCATCGAGTCAAAAACGGCAATTTATTACAAAATCGATAAAACATAAAAAGTAAAAAGTTTGAAATTCTTGGTTGCCCTCATAGGGCAATAAATTCTAAAATGACTGTTGCCAAATATGATTATTTACCTCGACAGACAAAATCGATACGTGTCTTGCCTATTAGATATACCTATCGGAGATGTACCGAAGGAAATCGTCGAGCGTACATTACAAACATACATCCTCTCCGATCCGTTTACGAGAAACGTACCGACACAACAGTGTAGTATGCTGGGTGGACGTTCCATCGACTAAACTCCCGGCCCTAATCCCCCGCTGCTCTCGACGCCGGTGAATGTACCCACCGTGTTACAGCACATCACGTGTACACGTATCCGTCTGTACACCAACGTCAGTAGCAGTTGCACGCATTCGCGACAGGCCTTGCGATTCTCACGAATGCGGTGACCCTTGCGGCGGTACCTCTTCATTCTCACATTATAGCCGAGAAACGGGCAATTAAGTACGGTAGCTCACCCTCCCCATTCTTCCTATGCCCGGGCGTCTTTACTTCTCTCGTGATATCCAGCAGGGGAGAGATAATAGCGGACATATATATCTTATATGTACGCGTATATACGTTGGGCGCGCGCGCGCGCGCGCGCGTCTTTTGGAGGCAGCCGCTTTGTCCTCAAATTCTCTATCCATACCTTTCTTTCTCTACATAACCAACGCACATAGCCGACGACAAAGGAAAATGTTACCATCATTTGTCTACGAAATTAATGCGAGCGCTTATGGCGATATGGCTCATGTGAAAATTAAACTGGGAGATATACCAGATAAATTGGCAATGCCAAACGGAGAATACATTTGGCTGTTGCACGGGTCAAGGGAAAGAAACAGTGTGGAGAGGAGCGATTGAGAATGTCGCGATAAAACTTTGCAACTCCGTACAATCTACCACTTCGAGGAACTACTCTCGATCCCGCTTGCGCGTACGGTAGTAAATGCAACGCGCTATGGCAAAGCCTTGAAATGAAATTCCTTCGCAGAGATTTACGAGGAAAGTGCAATCAATCGGCCGTGACTCTGCAGTAGAACCGGGTGTTTCAAAGTTCGTCCGAAAAAATGTTGGCATTTTTTTTGTTCCTCTTTTTTCAAGGTTTGATTGTCGAGCGGATTTTGTACTATTCGTGGAATTTTTGGCAATTCGCGTTGATCTCTTGGTCTCGGGTTGACCCTTTGACGTACTTTTTGAGATTATGCAAAATCCACATTCCCCTCGAACTCGATCCGAAACCAATTGGCAATAAAATTGTAGTCCTTTTTTTTTGGACCGCGTACATAAAAAGTCCCCCTTTTAGAGGACGTAAAGTGTGGCGAAAGTGGCACTTTTTAGTATGGCGTGCGCAAAACACACTAGTTGCTTTATGTAACTCATGCATGAGAAGAGCTACTTTTCGTGCCTGCCGAGAGTGGCGTGAGTGGCGTGAGTGGCGTTTTACAGCCAAGTGTACTATAAATACCCGGTGCATGTGCAAGTCGGGCCGACGTTACTTTACGCACGCTATTCGTACTTTATGCACGCTTTTCGTACTTTACACATGCTTTTCGTACTTTACGCACGCTTTTCGTAATTTACGCGCGCTTTTCGTACTTTACGCACGCCGGCTGTACAGCGCCACAATCAGCAGGCCCATTCGTTGCAAAAAATATTATGCGATACTAGCGCGGTGTAGCGAACATCATACGCGAACTCTGAAGTGAGTTGCACTCGCCACACTCGTATGACAGGGAGCACTCGCCTTCGGCTCGTATTCCTGTGGTACTCGTGCGGTTCGCGTGATTCACTTCACAGCGTGCGAATAAAGTTCGCTTTACCGCACTTACTTACATTGCAAATTACTATTTCTTTTAATAGAAACATTGACCATATCGGAAAAAACTGGAGGGCCAATTTGTTACCGGAAGAGTTTTCACGGTGCTTCAACGGGTCGTCGTACGCGTAAAAAAAAGTGTTTACGATGGAACAATTTTGTGGTGAATTTTTATTTCGACAGTTGTACAAAATAATAAATTTATATAGACGCGCGGGCGAATAGAATCGATAGTAAAAGTTTCATTCAGTCGTGATCCTATATGAACGGTTGGGTGTGGTACATTTCGGGTGGCGTCGTAAACGATACGAATATAAAATAACTCGGCGTTACAATAAATAATAAAACATACCCGAGAATGAGTTATAAATATATATATATATATATATGTACAACAGTTTAGACGCAATCTCGTCGTTTCGCATCCGGATGGGAGGAGTGGAGTTGGGGGCGTCCAGCCTCGCGTCACGTCCAGTGACCGTAACGTCGACGATATTCGTTTCCCACGTAGCCACTACGATCCCATAAATAATACATCCAGCTTCCTTCACCCCGTTCGCCTTTGCCACGCACGCCGAGCCCGCTTCACGATACCGACTATAATTTTCTGACTAAAGGAGCATCCAGCATACGTCACAAAAGTCATAAAATATTTTCGAATTTCGAGGAACTGTCGAACGGATTTCAAAAACACCCTGAAAATCTTAAATTTTCACAGTGCGTTCTCTTATTCTTCTTTCATTCACAAAGTTCCGTCTGTTGAGAAAACATCTTTCGTCATTTCTTTTTTGTTTCCATGTAAAGGGAGCTTTGTAAATAAATGTTTAAAATGAAGAGAGTGAAGACTCTTTTCGAAAAATAAAAAATTTACCGGGTGTTCAACGTGCATTTGGTGTTTTTCTTTTTTATCGGTGTTTTATCAATTCGTCATTCAATTTGTCAGGTTTGGAGCTCGATAGATAGCCCTTCGCTCAAGTTCGCTCAACTAAAGCTACAACTTTGTTTTTAATATTATACAATTTTAACTGCTTTATGAATTTTTGCCAAACTCAATGCCAAATCTTCGACGGTAACTGGTCTTGTGTACAACACTGTAAGAAATGGTAAATTTAATGTACAATTTTGATGAAAAGACTAATATACTTTTTCATTGAAATTAAAGTAAATTATTAAAAAATGAAGAATTTCCAATGTTTTAAATACACTGAACATTAATTTTTTATCGCAATCATGCAGGAAATTTAATATACCACTTTTTTGCATAAAACCTTCCAGTCCGGTACATTAAATTTCACACCATTTTTTTTTTTTTCAGTGAAAGTCTTAGGCCGATATCTTGAAAAATGTCTCAAGCGATTAAAATATTCACAACGTTTTAATAACATTGCGAAATATAACGTTGAAGTTTGGAACATTCCGGACAACACGGCTCTGAAATTTTTATTTTTTAAATAAAAAAAAGTAATAAAAAAACCCGAAAACTAAGTTTCCTCAGTGAGGATCCAAAAACGAAGGTACGAAAATGGCGACCGAGACGTATCGAAGTTTAGGACAATGAGAATGCAACGTCCGATCGATGTATGCACAGGAATGAAATAGAGCTATTGGAAACTTGATCCTATTCACCATGGAGGGCTGTGCCTGTCGACACAAGCCCCGACTATAAATCTCATCTATACATCCAGTTTTAATACGCGGACGACCCGAGCAACTTTGAGAGGTAATATCGAGCCCGCTGCGTGCAGAAACCATCGATGCATCGACCCACATTGTCGCTGCGATGGATCGCGTATGACTGTTATAGTTTCTCGGTGAATAGGTAACAGGTGCAAACCTCTCGCTGCTAACAGCGCGTTAGTTTTCACGGAGCGTCTCCGAACCGCCGGGCTGGCAGTAGCTTCGGAGCTACAAACTCGGAGTTCTCCTTTTACAGAAAGAACTCGTACAAAGTCGCGGTGACTGTATGACTCGCAACCCGTCTAATAGTCCTCTCCACACACGAGCTGACGGTCGATTCAGGAATGCATGACGTCATCGACTAAGCGTTTCCTCCATCTTTCACACTCATTCCCGCCTCTATACCGTTCTCTCGATTCTCCCCACTTCGCATCGAGTCATTTTCTCCCGTCTCACCCCCACCCCGCCACGTCCCCCTCCACCGTGCCGTGCATAGTATGGTCCCGGTTACCTGAGTCAGACGAGGCTTCCACGAAGTGCGTTGCGTCACGAGATGCGTTACTGCTCGATGACTGACTCTCCGCACAGCTCCCCCCCCCCCCCCCTTCGTCTGACCCCTCGGCAAGCCGTAGTTCTCACTACAAGAATGAACGGAGGCCAGGCGATTGTCACACGTGGTTTTTTTTTATTTACACGCAGGCACAGATAAGATAATTGTAGCTTCGTGCTATGCAAACTTTACTACGAATCTTGTAGTGGAGCTGCTTGGATTTTATTTTCGTGAGAAATAAAAAAAATTCTTATCTCCAGGTAAGACTAAGTAATGCGTCGAATATAAAAAAATATCCCCAGATTGCCTGTACCAAGTAAAAGGAAGCAGGAAAGTTTTTGCGCGTTGTGTCCAACTCCGTGCCGCTGAGGCAGCATTTCCTATAAGTATGGAACAACATTCAAGACTGCAGTATGCTATTTATCTTTCATATGGTTTAAGATGACTGAAAGCGTTAGTGTATATAGATTATACTCTATATGTATGTTAGAGTAGACTTCGGGACCACTTTCGTTACACACAGGAAAAAAATCAACCGAGTCAACGAAATGTGCGCTTGCGGGTGGCGAAACAAATGTTCGGTTGATTGAAAAGAATACCTCGTTGATTAAACTAACAGGCCGTTGAATCGAATGTTTCTTCACTTACTACGACAATTATATCGTTCGATCAACCAAAGATTTGGTTCGCCACCCGTAAGCGCTCCTTTTGTTGACTCAATCAATTTTACGAGGAAGCGATATGAAAATTTCAATTTTCAACTTTATGGGGAAGCGATATGAAAATTTCAATTTTCAACTTCATGAGGAAGCGCTATGAAAAGTTCAATGTTAAACTTTTTTCAACGTCAATGACTTTTATGCAAAACGGCTGACCGATTCAGGTTCAGCGCGTAAAAAAATATTCCATCGTCACGTTTCACTTTTTTTTTTCTCAGTGTAGGGGATTATCTATTTCGAGGACATTTGGATGTTGATAACTGTCTTCATAATAAGTTCATACTAACTTCATAAAGTTAGGTTTCCGGGAGATTTGTTGAACAACTTTATTATTCATCAATTTTTTAATAACATTTTGGAATTATTATTATTATGCAAAATTTACCTTTCATATGGTTGATTTTTTTCAGATTTTTATACATAAGCGAAGTGAACAAGAAGATGTCTCAAAGCCTTAATGTATATAGATTATACTCCACACGTATGTTAGAGCAGACTTCGAGACCACTTTCGATAGTGGATTGTCTATTTCGAGGACATTTGTCTGCGACGACTGTTATAATTTCATCAACATAACGTATTCTTTCAGGACTGTCCTCGAAGCGACTGCAGTCAGCCTTATTTACTTATTCCGCTTCGAGAAAAGTGTTCCTTTATCGAAGTACTAAATTATTATTCGCTGTAGCCGAAGCGTGTGTCCGTAGCTTAAGTAGCTTTGAAATTTAGGTGCCGACTCGAACGGACGAAAGGTAAAGCCGAATTGCATGGAGTTTATCGTTTATCAAAGGAAATTTAATCAGCTCACTATACGGGGCATTCCTATAGGAGAGCTGCATACGTTATTACGTTCTATACACACTGTACGGATAGAAACGCCGCGAACTTTGTAACTTTTATACGAGGCACACATAGGTAGCCTATGATGGTCGAGGCAACTCCGCGAGCGAGCTTGCCTTTCAGTTCTCCACTCGTCTGAATGTACCGGCTGAGGCGGTGAGCGGGAGGGGGGGGGGGGGAGAGGGGGGGGCTCTCTAGCCAGCCGAGTTATCAGAGTGTGCTGAACGTATGGCATCGAAAGGCCATTAAACATGCAAGCGCGACCAAGCTGATACGTATAGCTAATAACGTACGGCCGCGCCCTGACGAATGCTCCTCGCAAACATCGACTCAATCGATTCTCAATCGGCGAAAAGAGCCCGACGATCGTAGTTTTTCTACCGTCCGCGTGCTGGTTGTGGTATCGTGCGAAAATTGTTTGCGCAGCGACTATTGTGCTCTCCGCAACTATGACCTACCGCACTGAGAAACGGATAGTATTTCCTACTATAACGAATAGTTCCGAGGGGGAACGTATAGTTTCTGATAATCTATATTCAATTGGTCAAACTATAATTATGGTTGCGAACATGATTTTTTGTCATTGTCGTAATTATAAAATGTAGACGTTCCCTTTGGGAACCGTTTTTTATGGTAAAAAAGTCAATATAGTTGCTTTTACTATGTAATTTTTTGTCAGTGCGTTAATTAGCTGGATATAAGAACCTTCATTTTTTTTATCGAACAAAGCACGGTGCATTATAAATCCGTCCATGAATTTTCGAGGATTTCCGCTTTCGAATTTTCGTCCACAAATGGAAATTCGAGACAATCGGATTGAATAGTGAAGGCGGGAGTTGATCCACATAATTTCGCGGTTACAACGTTTTATTTTTCGCACGAATAAAAAAAAATTAATTAGTGAAATAATATGGAACGGAAAAAGTTTCCGTGGGCCGTGGCACAGCTCGCACTCTTGTTGATAATTTTTATAGCTGTTGCATATCGGAGTTAACCGGTTAGAGTCAATCGGAAGGTTGATGAAATATTTTTCAACATTTTTTTTCGAACGAATATTAATATTTAGAAACTGTTACACAATTTTAATAGACTTTTTTTCAACGTGTTACAAATGGAAGTCGAGGAGCTGATTTTTTTCCTTTTTTTTCCGTTGCTCGAACGACATGCGATAGCAAGCGACGCGGGATAAAAAAAAATAAAGTCAACAGAACGTCACGAAAGTAGAGCTTACCATTAATTCGAAAACTTTATTCGAAGCGATGAATTGGTTTCATTGCGTTAAAGACTCGGCAAACGCTCCGAGCCTGTCGCGCGCTGTGGAATAAAGCGACGGGTGAGACGAGAGGGAAGCGCGAGAGAGCGAATCGGAGAGTTTCGGAATCAAATTAACGCTTTCGCATAGCCCTATTCCCATGGATCGTGTGCGCATGTAATACTATCAGATAATACATATAACGCAGTTAAACACTCGCCCGTTCACGGCGAATAATTTTCTCGGTAACTGAAATTCAATTTATCGATTCGCCCGTACGCAATCGGTCTCGCGTGTACGGCTTACCGTTGAAACATTTCTAGACAAACAAAATGCAAAAAGGGTTAAATTTAGCGTAAGACAAAAAAATGCGGTTGCGGCCGCTCGGACGTGAGATCAAAGCACCCCGTCGCACTGACGAAGTGCTGACGTCAATTTTGACTGACGTTTGAAACGGAACTATAAATGCATACATATATGTATATGTTACGCATATATAGACATATGCTTATAGCTAAATACAATTTTCTTTAGAATCGGCGAGGATTAATTTAGCTATGCTGCAGTTTTTACGCTGACATCTGCAATGTTTACCGGATATACATACACATATGCATGTATAAAATTATTCGTATGCGCGGGTTTAAAAAGAGGATAGCTGAGAGCATATTTTTTAATTGGATGTCAGATTTTTCGCACTTAAAATCCCACCGGGAATCCATTATAGATGTGTACATCCGCATGTTCGCGCTCCGTTTGGATTGTTTTTAAATTAATTTATTTTTATTTTTATATACACATTTTTTTTGTCGACTACGCGCGAACATAGGCTGACTCTCATTTCACCCCGTTGCGAATATACGCGTGACGCGCGTCAACTCGAATCGGTATGAACTGTACTCGGGAATCTAGACGTGTTTACCTCGTTGTGGATTTTTATTTTATTTTATTTTCATGGCGTTTCCATGCGTTTTGCGAGAGTTTGCACACACACACACACACACACACACACACACACACACACACACACACACACACACACACACTCGGGCGAGTTTTTCCGAGCGAATACGCGCGTGCTTTATTACATTTTTTTTTATTGGTGAAATGCTGTGGTAGAGATGAATGCGCGATGAATTGGACAAACGTTGTAAAATAACTCTGACCGCGGATGATACGTGACGCGCTGTACTTATTAAAATTGGAGTACGATCGAAGTACGCGGACAGTCGCGACTGTGACACGATCGACAGGTCGAATGGTTCGTAAACATACATTGTTGGCATACACTTTTTTATCGGATTGAAAAATCATTTTTCAAATTCATTTATCTTTTCCGGCGCCGATCATACTGCATATTATGTTAACAATTAGCTACCGGGTGTTTCGATGAAGTAAAAATAGTTCTACGGATTTATATTCATTCGAATCTATTGATCGACTATTTCGAGCATTTTTGCCTAATTTGAGGTTTGAAAAGCTGAAAATTGAAGTTCCCATATCGGTTCCTCATAATGATTCTCTATTCGCAAAGCTTCTTCTATGAGAAAGCATTTTCTGCATTTTTTACTTCCTCATAGAGGAAGCTTTGCGAATAAAAGGATATTATGAGGAAGCGATATGAACATTTCAATTTTCAATTTTTTTTTCGACGTCAACGTCGTGCTTGACTTTTTCGCAAAACCGCTGTCCGATTCAGGCTCAGCGCGAAAAAAAAAATTGAAAAAATGTCCCATCGTGACGCTTGAATTTTGGTCAAAACTGATGTCGGATCTGTGCTCGGCGAGAAAACAAATACATGGAATTATGTAACCGACAGCGATAGGTGCGCAGTTGAGCAGTACTCGAGGTCAGTACTTGGATGGGTGACCGTCCGGCCGCCCAATTTTCTCCGAGATTTTTCGGAGATTTCTCGGAGATTAATTTGACAGCCACCGTTTATTTGGTTTAAGTAAAATATTTATTTAAATTACGTAAATAGTTATTTTAATGGAATAAATATGTATTAAAATCAAATAAATATTTTACTGAAACCAAATAAACGGTGGCTGTCAAATAAATTATTTTTCTAGGTGTAGAACACCAATCTCTGGGCAAAGCTGGGCTGAACCGTCTGTGTATGGCCGGGTTTTCCGCAGTGTCCCTGTGCCCTTGTGCAAATGCGACACAGTAAAGGGGTAAGTCAGCTGCGGACGCAATCCGGGGATGGAGGTGGGGTATGTAAAAGGGCGAGCGCCCCGTACAGATAGATGGAACACGAATTTAAGAAATTTACATGGAATTATGTACTGCGGTTTTTTTTTTTTTTTTTTTTTAAATTTAGATTGATGCTCTAAAAATCCAAATGATACCGTTTTCTCTATCTTTTTCAACGTCGTCATATCTATCGTCTTGTATATTTTGTGCCGTAGAACATGTTAGAATCCTTGATTTTTCCGCGATGCCATCGGGACGCAAAGATATCGCTGTTTGAAAATACGCAAAATCCCTTATTTCTGCAATATTGGCTATAAAAATGCCCGATAAGCTTTTTTCCTTAGGCGTCGTTCCGGGATTACAATATATTTTTTCACTCTGATTACGAATATAGCACTTATTTTATTCACAGACGAATATTTAAATCGAATGTGGAGTTTGAATTTTGCATGAAATAAAAAAAAATTCAAAACGACATAAATTTTAAACGTTTCGATTGATCCTCTCAAAATTTAATATCGATCATTGGGCAATAAATATTCGATAGCTTACAACTTATAAGTCGTAGCGAATAAAAAAAAAAGTTGAAGATTGAAATTTTCATATCGCTTTCTCATAAAAGAAGAGAAAATTGCATGCATCTCCCACGCTAATTAATCCCCTTAACAAAACGACTTGACACTCGTCTGTGACCCTGCAAAAGTTCCAATAATTTTTTTTATTCATCGACAATCACGATAACATTCTCTCCGCCAACAAACACGAAGAAAGAAAAATGTTGGAACCTTCAAGGTGCGGTCCCGTTGAGAATTAAAAATGTTCCGCGTTAAATAATAACGTACCAAGAGTAAGCGGGTTGTACGTGGACGCCGAAAGATTGTACGGAGAAGCGTCAAGCGTCTCTCTCCTCCCACCTCGCTCGGGCGAGGGCGCTAACGAAACACCTCGCAGAAAATATATTTAATTCCTCGCGGATCCTTCGTTCGTGGTTGCCGTCCACGTTCGCGTTCTAAACATGCGGTACGTGTCATCACGTAGCGCCGTGGAACATTCAGAGTTGGGAAAGACGCTGGCTTGTCGTGCAGGCGCAGCGCAAAGGGTCGCGACGTCCTGTGCAACTACAAAAAAAAAAAAAAAAAAAAAAAAAAAAATTCCAAAAGGTTGAAGCTAACGACGACAAGTAGACGGGAGAGACGCGGTGTAGGGGAGAGCGAGGCAAAATGGGACAGTGGGGCAAAACGGAATAGTGAGGACAAAACTCAATTTTCCAATAATTTTTGGATGCCCCATTTTGTCCCAACGATGCATCAGAATTTTCAACCCCGTTTTGCCCCACTTACCATCACCTCCGCCATCCAAAAGTTATTGGAAAATTGCGTTTTGTCTCATTATCCCGTTTTGCGTGGCAACATGGGACAGTGGGGCAAAACGGAATAGTGAGGGCAAAACGCAATTTTCCAACAATTTTTGCATGCCCCATTTTGTCCCAACGATGCATCCGAATTTCCAAGCCCGTTTTGTCCCACTTACCATCACCGCCACCATCCAAAAGTTATTGGAAAATTGCGTTTTGTCTCATAATCCCTCTACGACAACTTGGTGATATGGTTACTCTGTATAAAATTATCAATGGATTACTGGACTGCCAGGAATTGTCGCGTCAAATCCGATTTCGGGATCCTCCTGGAATAGCCTTGAGACGGATCAATTGGTTTACTGTGCCGGTGGCTAGGAGTGTGTTCGGAGCAAGATCAGCTATACATAGACTCATGAACTTCGCCAATACCCTTGGGGAGATAGTTAACTTCGAACTATCGGTCAGTGAGTTCAAAGCAACTGTTGGGCGGCGAATTCTCATCTTTGAGTGATTGTATTCCAAAATAATCGGGCGACCAAAGGCAAATAACCAGTATGGTGATTATTAATGTTAAAATGAACTAATGAAATATATTTTGTCTATTTTATTTTATATTGAGATGCGAACTGGTGATATATTTCAAATAGTAGAGATATTTTCATAATTTATCAATTTACTGATGTATTTTTAATATTGCATGTAGTAAAAGGGTTTATCCCGTAAACTAATAAATAAATAAATAAATAAATAAATAAATAAATAAATAAATAAATAATCCCGTTTTGCCCCGCTCTCCCCTAAAAAGTATACGCAGGGACGATTAAACACGGCAGCCTCCGTACAGCGAAAGAAATAAGAGAACCGGGAAGAGAAACAGCAATGGCAAAACGCAGCCGTAGTCGGAGGAAGGAAACGGAGTGTGGGGTTTGCTGCGGCCGGAGGGACGCGAGAGTTTCGCAAAGTCGCGCACCCCGGGTGGAGGGGGTGTTTCGTGGACGTAGGGGGTCGCGCCCTCGAGAAGGTCTCGTGCAAGCTCCGAATAGAGGCAATAGATGAAAATAGAGGGACGAAAGAGATGAGACTTATAGAGGCGGAAATCCGAGAGCAAGAAAATGGAAAAGGGTGGGTACGCAGGAGAGGGAGATGAGAGACAATACAGCTCATAGACAGCGAGCTCTGTGTTTCGCAAGATTTCACCGCCAAAGACGCGCCCTTCCGCTGGCTTCTTCCTAGCGAGAGGAAGAAACTTGAGAAGCGAGAAGCCGGGAAAATCGCGAACGGTCTTTTGCTTCGGGTGGGGGCGGCTGAGCGCCTCGTAGCTCGGCGAACGGCGGTTATATACGGACGCAGAGGGAAGCAGCTTTGCGGGACGAAATCTCTGTGAAGAAATGGTTATACTTCTTTCCGAGCTTTATGAGCCCTCTTATCGGTATATAATAACACGAGTGGGTACAAGGGAAGCTCCGCACGCGATCAGACGGAGACAATTTATATACAAGGACTGTAGGTGGAATATTACTGTTGAGCAAAACTAAGAGAAAAAAATCATTTTATGGACCGAAAGGAAGATTTTTTTCTTGTGAAAGCAACATGAATGGAATTGTGGACGGCGGTGAATTAAACTGTTGTCGAAGCTTATGTAAACCTTTTTTTTTTTTTTTTTTTTTTTTTTTTTTTTTTTTTTTTTTTGTAGGGTATCTAAGTAATGATTGTTTGGATTAATTTTTGGGTCGAACGATTAAGGCCTAAGTTTTTTTTTTTATTCGTATTTATAGTACTCGCAAGAATTTATTTTTCTGTTATTTTTGACAATGTTTGCTGGCTTAAGGAGCGAAAACCGGAAAATCGGGAACGTTCTTGCCAGACGACAAAAAATCGTAGTTTTGAGAACCGCGAGTATATTCAGAGACCGAGACAAGGAGCTTTGCGAGACAAAATCTTTAAGAAGAAATGGTACAGGTAGTCCTTGCGAATAGCGTTCACTTCGCATACATTTCAGAGAAATAAGAGGGAATTGTAAATTCTTATTGATGGTACAAGAATCTGAAAAAAAAATCAAGCGTATTAAAGATGTTGAAAAGATTATTAATCTTGCGTAATAACAAATCCAAAACGTTATTAACAAATTGATGAAAAATTTAATGGTTCGCACAAATCTCTCGGAAACATAACTTCTTTAATGAAAATTATTCATTCATTTTTCTGAATACATATTAATGTTATCAGATTTTTAAATTCATTTTGAATTTTATGAATTTCAACGCGTTTGTCACATATAAAAAAAAATTAAAAGTGAATTTAAAAATCTAATAGAAATTCATAGGTATTCAGAAAAGTGAACGAAGCACTTTCATTAAAAAAAAGTTAGGTTTCCGTGAGATTTGTTGAACAATTTCATTTTTCATCAATTTGTTAATAACATTTTGGAATTATTATTATGCAAAATAAATCTTTTCAGCACCTTTGATATGCTTGATTTTTTTCAGATTTTTATATCATCCAGAAGTGTTTGCAATTCCCTCTCATTTCTCTAAAACTTATGCGAAATGAACACCATTAAGCCTCTTTTGGCAAGTTTCAGTAGCCCGACGAAGTCGTAACAATGTAGTATTCATAACAAAACAACAAGTACGCACAAGACAAAATTCCTCACGCTATCAAGAAGAAATATTGAGAGTGGAACTGTGCATATAAAAAGTAAAAACCCTGAATTTGTTGCATCACTGAAAGTGAGATCTTACAAAAAAAAAGTAAGCAATTCAAATAAATTCCTATTGTATTTGTTACTTCGCCGATAAAATATAGATTTACTTAATCTTTTTACCCGATTTTAGATTTGTATTTTAGTTAAAAAAAAAATAAAAAATAAAAAATAAAACAATGCTTCATCCAACAATTCAATTCAGCATGCGAGAGGGGGAGAGGAAGAGAGAAGACGCTAGACAACTTTTATTCCGCCGTCCGGTATCGTGTCCGTTCTCTCGTCCCCGGGGCGATGGAGGAAAGCTCCGAGACACGGAATACTCGCTAAAATTGAAATAAAAGAATAGATCGCAAAGAATGGCGGATGTCTCTCGGGCATACGGCACGGCAGCTGTAACAGCCTTCTCGGAGCATTTGTGCAAATATCTCACGGGCGATTTTTGAGGAAGGATGTTGTCAAGGGTGTGACATTGGCACAGTCTGTATTATTTCTCGCTCTGCGAAGAATATACGAACGAGGCGGAGGTGGCGGAGGTGTGGAAAAAGCTCGATATACCGGCCTGCCAATGTTCGGAGAGCGCAGGAGCGCGAGGGAAAAAGAACGGAACAAAAAGTGTCGAAGCGAATGGCACCAAGTTAGACAACCCAATCCCGGTGACAAAGAAACGAATGGATTGAGCTAAACGAAGAGGAAGACGAGCGATGAACCGCGAAAGAAAGCAAGGAACAGGCAAAAAAAAAAGTGACCAACGGTAATGAGACTTCTGGTGGGATCGAAGAGTTCGCGCTGTGAAGTTACTATACCTTTGCAGTGCGGTATCAGAAAGAGTGTACAGTGATCTCGGTACGGGAAAGTCTCGCGAAGGGATAAGGTGGAGCCGCGGTGCGAGCGGGAAACGTGAGAGGAGCAATGCGAAGGCGGGAGGAAGGTGGGATCGATTGTCCGATCTGGAATTCCCGACACGTCAACCCATTGGAAATTGGTATCATGATCCAGGCGTTGAATCACGTGTAGGTACGTACCTCGATCCGGTAACTCCACGGTATAGAGTCTACCCGCAGGAACGAATGAGAAGGAAGAAAAGAATCCCCATAACCCACTTTCGCGAACAACATCGACGGGCGTATCCGGAGAGCGATAGAGAAAGCGAGCGGGAGAGAAAAACAGAACTTGGATGTCCCCGTATAGTTGTATAAACGCGGCAAGCGAACATTCCGGGTTAACCGTCCGCTGGTCGAACTCGCGCTTCTTTGCGCCTCGCACATAGATGTCGAGACATTCTCGCAGGCTCAGTGAGTAATGCTCAACGGGCGTTTCAAAGTGGTCATACAAAGTTTGATGAAGCGAGTTGCAAAAAGGAAATAACATTTTTTCAGGACACTGCACAGTTAAATAAGTTTTTAGGCACGACCGAGCGTAAGCGAAAAGAAGTGCCTTATACATTCGTCATCGCAAAATCTGTTACTGTCTGAAAACTAAATGATATCGGTATAACTTTGCCTTTTGACCATTTTATAAGTGATTTCAATAGATTTTAGCGGTGTGTGTGTGTGTGTGTGTGTGTGTGTGTGTGTGTGTGTGTGTGTGTGTGTGTGTGTGTATGTGTTTATCCACTGTAACAAATGAACGGCTGAACCGATTTGGCTCCGATTCCGTGTAGTCATCATACATTAGTCACAGATGGTCCACTAAGATTTGCAGCTTAATCGCTTCAGCCGTTCCCAAACGGTAGGGACAAGAATGCTGAAGAATTTTTTTTTTTTTTTTTGCTTATCTTTATCCATTTTATCAACCAAACGACTTAAACAAAGGTTTTTTTTTAAATTTTACATACACACCATATACAATTCTTAAACAGCATATGAAATATTGTGATCGGTAAAACCAGAAATTCATTTTTTTTAAATTATTATTATTTTTTTATGACGCTGACCCTGGACGATCAAACAAAAATTCTTACACGAAACAAAATATCCACTTTATACCGTAAAGCGGATATTATAACATTTTCCTTTATACAGTCGAAGATCAACAGCCGCGAAAATAAATAACAATTTTTTTTTTTTTATTTATTATTCTGATAAGATACCGAATTCATAGAATTGATTTGTAAATCACACTCGTGGAGGTCAGTACAAATATTAGAATAGATGTCATAAATTATAACCGAGCGCAAAGCTTAACTTGTATCGTGCGTCTTTTTATCCCCCAATTAACATCAAAAAGCCGTATCATGCGTACGTTGTATACAGACAACACGCCTTTCTAATGTTGGTCACAATATAGAAACGAAGCGCATAGCGCAACGGGCAATTATTACAATGGAGCGCGACAACAGATGGTCGTGCCTATTGCGAAAAAGCGAAGCTTTTTTGCCATTTTCTTTAGTTTCCAAGATTGTGCATCGGACATCCGTATCAAACTTTAAAACTTGCCGAGGAATCAAAATATCCTTCGCCGTCTTAATTCATTATATAGTTAACATATAGTTCAACAAATTTAAAATTATTTAGACATCTGTAAATAAGTTTTGCCAATAAAATCTTTAAAACTTTTATCTGCTTTTTCGCGAAAATGATTACACGAAATTTGTGAATAAGAATTCAGAGCGGAAACGCGAGGTGTGCATAAAATTTCGTAGTGCGTAGCGCAACGTATGAATACCATTTCAGAGCACGTAATACGATGTGTCAATAATTTTACGAAAAGTACAGTGCGATGTATACACGCTGCGAGTGCCTTCAAAAATGTCACTGCGGGATATCTTCACGAAGTATGAGCGACAAAACTTCAAAACGAAGTTTGAGAAACAAAACCTCAAAACGAAGTTTAAGCAAGAAAACCTCAAAACGCCGTTTGAACCACAAAACCTCAAAAGACGAGCCCCGAAGGGGCTCCAAGCCGCGCAGGGGCTTGTTACTTTTTACAACAACTTATTGTCGACAAACGTCCACAATTTTTTATTTGTTAATTTTCCTATCACACCATACGGCTTCTAGTTTTATAGAAATAAAGGTACAAACTAAAATTGTTAATAACACGGAAAATAAAGGGAATAGTTTTTATATTGTCGCCGGAACAAACGGGTTTGTCACAATTACGAAATTACGTATCCTGTTTTTACGAAATTACAGTAAAACCTCAATTATCCGAACCAATTGGGGCCGGAGCTCGTTCGGATTATCGAAAATTTGGATAACAGAACAGTGAAGCTGTGTTAAGCGATATAGCGCGATACATATCGAAAAAATTACAGTACCCATATATTTAAAATAATTATGATATATATTTGAAGAATAACGTGATACATGTATTTTTATGATATTCAACGGTAAATTTAAACCTTCATGACGAAAACCACAATTCTCGTTTGGCGCAAGAGAGTTGTACGTTTTTCCGCAGCCAACATTTTTTTTTAAATGTCAGAGACCGTTTGTTTGCAAACATCATACGAACACGCTAACAATGTTGGTCTCTCCCTTATCAAGTTTCGAGAGGGTTTCTATTTTTTTTTCCACCGTAAGTACATTATGCTTACGCTTAGAGGTGGACGGACTGGACGTTGAATCCATAACGCACTGAACTACGAGACCGGTGGATTCACGAAAATAAATTTTGAATACGTATGCATTTGCTCGGCTGAGAAACTAATAAATACTGCGCATACGACTGACGTGTATGCACGGTACTTCTGTGTAAGTCTATGCGAGTTCGAACGTTCACGAATTGGTTTGTTGTTTGTAGCGCGCAACAATGTAAATATACGAGAATTTCACGCAATAGTTCGGATAGCAGAAACTTTATCCGAACCAGCGGTGGTTTGGATAACACAGGATTCGGATAATCGAGGTTTTACTGTATTTTTTACTGTGTATAATAACATACCCAGGTGGGGTAGCTCCGGTCGGCGGTTAACATCCCAGAACTGGCACGAGACCCGCGCCAAGCCCGGGAGTCTGGCCAGTCTCGTCCCAGTGCTGGAATGTAACAACCAGTCGGAACAAACCCTACCTAGGTTGGAGTAGTACTTACACATTGGCTAATCAAATGAACGTTGTATTATTGAAATTTAGAACTATCGCTAATTTAAGTTTCAACAAAATTTTACTACGAATAAGTATTAGAATAGAATTTGTTTATTTGTTTTAGGTACACACCTTTTACAAATTTGCTAAATGGCTTAGCCTAGTACAGCATTAAACTTTTCTGTGCTTAAAATAACAAAACATACATACGAAAACGAATACGAATAAAAATAAAATAAAAATAGACTTAAGATAAACAAAAGAGAAACCCATGCGCAGGAGGCGTCGCTAGAAGACTAATCAGTCCGAGAGAGCAAACGAGCGATCCTTGCAGCTGGCGGCAACAAAATAAAATATCTTCTTAATATCATCTGCCGAGAGAACTTCAAGACTAGCAGGGAACACAAAGTTCCCCAGGAAACTATCTCTATGGGGTTGAAAGAATGGACATTCGACGAGAAGATGGTAGATTGATTCAGCCACAAACAGTTCGCAACAAAGACAACGTTCTTGTCCGTTAAAATTATAGATTAACTTCTTGATCTTAAAGCTAAAATTGTGGTGACCCGCTAGCCTACATTGCGCAATTACTCTTGTATGAGCTAAGGGAGTACCTGCCCTCAGATAATTCTCGCATTTTAACTCGTTCAGCTGCTTGATCTCTCTGTATGACGAATAAGTATTATTTTACATGTGTATGACACTATCCGATAGCGCCCGTTGGGCACTGTTAAATATTAACACGGAACGAGTTTTGGGTTACACAGCTTGATCGGGTCACGTGAACGTAACCTACAAACTATGTATTTAAACAGAAAATATATCACTGCAGTTTCACGATAAATAATAAATTTGCAAGTGATTAATTCTTATTTAAATTTGACGGATTTCCACACGCCTGCGGGTCATTGGTTATGATGGTTTGGCACACTTAATAAACCAGTCGTTCTGAATTCATAGTGTTTCCATATTGTTATAGAGCCAGACGACGGATGGCAGACTAATAGCCTATATTAATTAAAGGATTATCATTAAAACATTCGATAAGCCCTATATTTTCAAATATCATTTTAATCCTTGAAATCTTCGTACGACATTACGGTTATTGGATCCCACATGCATTGAATCGGGGGAAAAAAATTAACAAAAACGAGGTCGCGACCCTTTTCCAACGAATAATCATGCAGAACCTGTCGACTTCGAATTTATTTAATGTAAATTACCGGTAATGTTGCTTATTTTTACGGAATCATCAATTTTTACGGAAATCATCGTTTGTAATATATTTTTAAAATTTGCACACTATCTAATATTCAAGCTCGTGCTCGTACTACCTCCATTCATCTCGTATATCGAGTCGCGCAGCCGAAACATTATTCCAAGGGGCTGTAAACATGTGTTTTTATTTATTTGAAATGATTTTTTTGAAAAACTTTAATTAATCCTTTGTATAACGAGTCGCGACGCCGCGAGGGTCGGATGTTAAAAGAGTCGACATAATTCCTGTCGTCTGTGAACAATCTCTGTCCCGAAGTCCTGTCCCAAAGGCTGCCAGCAGCGGTCGACGCGCAACTAATGACAAGCTACCGCGGAACCTTTGTAGCTGTGGTGCTCTTGTTCTGCATTGTCAGTCCGACAGTAGTCAGGCATATTCGGTCTCACCACTGCTGCCCGATGCGTGCCATCGGAGCGTGCATACCCCGTACTGTGAAATCGAATGGAACTGAAGGCACGAGTCGCGTTACTACCCAACCCTGTATAGTCGCCAACGCGACTCCGTAATCGCAGAGCTCCTTCGTCGCTTCGTTCGGCCCTGATTGAATGAGAGCTCGACGAGGGCTTCGCAAATTACAAAGAGGGCAGTTCGACGGAATGGTGGGAAAAAAAAATTGTCCGAAAGGTTTTACAGTCGGATGATGAGATACAGACATTACCAATTAACCCTTCGTGTTCACCCTGGGTAGGATCCACCCGCCGACCAAACTTTAGGTTCAAATTTTAGGCAACAATATTAAAAATTCACGGAGTTATGATTCTTTTTCGTTTTTTCTTCTTTATGCATTTTTTTCAACATTGTCATTTGATTTCTCATAAAGAATTTTTTCGTACATCAACTAGAATTTTAGAAGGATATTCTGTAATTTTTTGAAATTTTTCCGACCGTTTTTTTCGTTTTTTCTTCTTTATGCATTTTTTTCAACATTGTCATTTGATTTCTCATAACAAAATTTTTCGTACATCAACTAGAATGTTAGAAGGATATTCTGTAATTTTTTGAGATTTTTCCGACTGACAGTTTGGTGACAATACTGGTTCAAAAATGAACCGGGTAGAATCGACCCAGTGTGACCATCGAGATCGGTGACATATGTGTGACCGCGAAGGGTTAAAGTTCTTCCAACTTCTGACTCCGCCAACAAAGTTCGGGGCATAGTTTTTCCTTTGAGGTACCACCACGCGGCCATGTCCGTTTGGCCGTTCATTGTTTCACGGAAGAGAGCAAAAACCCGCCTGATACAATGGCCGTCGGAGAATCCCACAGCTTGCAACAGAACAAGGTCCCGCGCATGTGTGTCTAACGCCACACAATAGTACCGCGTACGAGACGCACGTAAACCAAACAACAAAGCACCTACGGGTCCGCCGTATCTACAAATTACACATATTTCCTGTAACATGTTGAACATCAGGAACATAGGTGGAGAAGCAAAAGAATACGTAATCGGATGCATCGGTGCGCAGTGTCGTTCTGGTTACGATATCTGCGAGAAGATAAGTCGTTGTTCCGGTTGCTCGTTACTATTCGTGGTACAGGGGAGAGCGGGGCAAAATGGCACAGCGGGGCAAAATGGGATAATGAAACAAAACGCAATTTTCCAATAACTTTTGGATGGTGGAGATGGTGGTACGTGGGGCAAAACGGGTTGGAAAATCCGGATGTGTCGTTGGGACCAAATGGGGCATCTAAAAATTCCCGAGCAGAAAAATTTTCCGGCTGCACATATTTTTCATCAGGTCCACATCAGGTATGAATCCGGCGGCCTGTTCAGGCTGGCCGGACCATTGCCTGATGTACACCAGTTCAGGTACTAATAAGGCAGACGACATCAGGTTTCCTGGAGATCTACCGGAATTAGGCCGTTTCCGGGTGCAATAAGGCACGCTGGTGTACATCAGGCAACAGTCCGGCGAGCCTGAAGAGGCTGCCGCATTATTGCATGATGAGCACCAGTTCAGGTACCAATAAGGCAAGCGTCATCAGATTTGCCGGATTTACCCTTGAACTGGGCCATTACCGGCTGCAGTAAAGGACACCGGATGTGTCATCTTGGACATCGCCGGATCCGGCCCTGATATGAAATTCATTTCATTTGCCGGATCGCTAAAACTTGTTTTGTTTCAGTTCAGGGCCAAGTCAGGAAAAGATCAGGCATTTATAATTGTCATACAACATTTTTTGAATTATTTTTATTTGCTACCTTGACTGGCTAGAGCCGTATAGCGAGTATAAATGCAATCAGACTACCAGGCCAGGCAACATTGGCGATATCAAACAGGCGCTTATTCGTATATAAGGCTTCTATTTTTATAAATGCCGCTATGTAATTGTTTATTAAGCACTTCCCAATGTCCGATGCATATAAAAATTTCTAGTGTCTTCAACTCATAAATGATTCTCACTGTCGCATGACCTCTGTGATGTAAAATAGTCTGCAAAATATATTAACAAAATAATTTCTTACACACGATCTATAAGAAAGATAACCCACAAATCTAACAACAAGAATAAGACATACATTAATACATACCTAAGAAGCCGTTCCTGTGTATATTTATCATTTATAACGTAATATTAGCAGAAATATGACTGGTGCAAATCTGGAAATAATCTATTCTGATTCTAGATTTGGTTAAAATGACAGCATCTATTAGTCCAACGGTTGATAGAAAGTAGTTAATTTTAAAGAGTACTCCGAAAGTCACCGAAACGTAAAGTATATAATTTCTTGTCACTCGACATCAGCAACAAATTATTTACTTATTTATTTAATTTATTGTTCACGGTCCGGGCCCAATTATAGGACGATAGTTACCCTACCGACAATAAAGAATTATAAGGTCAAAAGGCCGTAACTATATCGTAGCGACAAAAGGAAAAATTTTCCTTCATTGGCCCAACTTGTCAACATATTTTAATAAAAAATTTCTAACAAAACAATTGACCGTTAGAAATAGCCAAGTAATTGATTGAACTGAATTGATTGAATAAGTACAATACCTCACAAACATAAAAACAAAGATATAACAATTGAATGTTATGTCATTAAATCACGATCCACATATTCAGCATTTCTAGCATACGTTATATACAAGTTCCAAAATATTATTCGCAAGTTCTGAATAGCCGAGTGGGTTGGTTCCCGACTACAAACTTAGATGACCGGGGTTCAAGCCCCAAACTGGGTAATAAATTACTAATGTTTTTCCGATATAAAAATGTGAGAATTAGTAAGGTATAATAAAATATAATGAAATAAAGCGTTGAACCCCCGGCTGAATTTCGTGTAAGTGTAATATTTTTGTAAATTTTGTTGTCAAAAAGAGGAATGGTGCGTGATCCGGGCCACGTCAGGGCCATATCAGGGCCTGAACTTGGACCGGATCCTGATGCCGGATCAGGGCCGGATTTGCATGAGCGTTACACCACGGATCATGGCCATATCGATATGCCATATCCGGGCCGGAGTTGATGTTCTGGCGCGCCAAGTATGGGCCGGATTCTGACCGGATTAAATTTCTGCTCGGGTTATTGGAAAACTGAGTTTTGCCCTCACAGTCCCGTTTTGCCCCGCTGTACCATTTTGCCCCGGTCCCCCCTACCGATTGCACTGGTCCCGAGTGTCGGGGGACGTGTGCGGGCAAGAGGGAAGAGATAAAGACGAAAAGGACCAGAGAGGTAAAGAGATATGGTGCGGCTAGAGAAAAGGGAAAATACGGCGCTAAAGGTGGGCTACGTGAATGTGAATGTGTATGTGTGTGTGTGTATACTTATACGATCTCGTGTATAGGTTGTCGGAACTGGCGGGGATGAAGAGAAGGTCGAGTACGATGCGGGCCTTCTCTCTGTTGTCGCTGGCAACGTCGCTGGCTTGGAGTACCTATGGTATGAAGATGTATAAAAACAGGACAGGCAGTGGAAGGAGAGACGGTTGTAGAACTCGAAGTCCGAGCTCATATTCCAGTTACACTCGCGAACCACGACAGATTTTCTGCAGGCAGTTGGGACGCCATCATGCGGGACGCAGCGTCGAGAATCGGTCTCAACTCTGGAGGTGTTCTAACGAAATTCTGGATCCACGATAAAGTCGAACTGGGAATCAATGGGTGCGGTAAAAAAAAAGTGGAATAAAAAGGAACTGTCTGCGAAATAATAAATATCATGAAACACCGTGGGTGAATCGGTCTTCGTTGACAGATAGAGTCAAACACAGGATCGACGAATAACAACTGGGAACTTTTCAGACATGAAAATTACGGGGTGGAAGAGTTATTTTTGCATGTAGAAAATTTAATTTCATGCACGGGGAAAAACGGACCGTAAAATAGTTTTATACGTCTCGGTAAAAATCATATGCAGTGTGCGGATAAAAACGTGAGGAAATTTTTTAATTGTCCATTAAAGTATGAGTTTTTTTTTTTAATGAATGAAAATTTAACAATGCTTGGTTGATCTAAAATTTAATCTGACATTAACGTAAAAAAAGTTTTGGTTTTTTCATCGCGAAGAATATGGATAATCATTGTTACCCGTGAGCGTTTGAGAGTTCGTTAAATTCTGTCGAAGTTTCGCTGAAATTTGTTTCGCCAACGGAGCCATGTCTACCGTTTGTGCATCGGATGCATCACTAGTTGATTGGCTGTTAGTGAAAAACTTTTGCCGACTTCCTCAAGAAAACATTAAAACGGACAACAGCCTCTTGTTAAACGACTAATCACTGCTTATTGGCCAATTTATTATTTTTCTCTCATTAGGTCTAATGTCTGGACAGCTAATTTGAGGCAAAACGTTTATTAACACTCGAACGAAAGAGGAAAGTTTTTTCAGTAGAAGCTCGATTAAACATGGTTGACATTATCCGTGGTCCGAAGTTCTTTTTTTATTAACATTAACAAATCTTTAACATCCGCAAACGCGAAATTCAAAACTGTCAAAACAATCGAACGTGACTGATTTTAACTTGCAATTAACGCCATGTATGCAAGAAGTAAAGCCGTTCATACTAACACACATATTGTGACCATATTTGACACGTTGATAAATAAAAAAGACACGCACATATTTATTTTAATCTCACCATTCTGAACATTTTTTACAAATAGTCATGATTAGGTAATGCATCCCAAAAAAAGTTTGTTCGAAAAAAATGAGATTAAAAAAATGATTAATCTGAATTTTTCGAAGCTTTTGATGCAGTCAAGCATCGGGTTATTGGGAAGAAAATATTCTTTCAACAAGGCCGAGTTAGAACTTAAAGGGCCATAGCAGCCAAAAGGCGTTACCAGCTGTATATAAGCAGAGTCTATATGACCATTTGGTATTAAAACATCGATATGTATTGAATTGGAATTGAACTTGTTGAAATAAACAGATCATGACATTTAATTCGGATTACCGTACTAAATGTCTACACCGTAGTTTCAGTTATCCGGGAGTTTTTAGGTCCCGAGTATTCGCAGCTGCGAAACTTTGGCTAGCCATAGCGAGCGATGACCACTTTTGTTGCAGCCTCAGTATAGCATACCTGTCCGTCGGCTGTCCTGGCTGTCGCACTTCTTTCCTTCCAAAGTTCGGAACGCCTTTCGTCTAATCTCCACCCGCTTGCAGCCTCTCGAACGGAATTCTAAATATCCGTACAAGCACCATCGCTAACCTGCCCGGCTTTTCCCTTCGGCCCGCTCGTCTGCAACCACTTAGGTCCGGATTGAGAGTTTCTTGCTCGAAAGTTCGAGAAACACAGGAAGCTAGCGAGTTGGATGGACCAGTTATAGGTGTTATGGTGGTTGCACACGGGATACAGCGCAGGAGTACCAGAGTTAAATCACCGAAGTAGCAATATTCCACGGCGAGCTCCTTCATCGAAACTTCTTCACTTTACCTTCATCTCGACTTAGCGTATTAGACCGGGAGGAGAACTGGCTGGCTTTACTTACTAACAGACGTTACTTAACACGATGCGAAACCACCGCCACTCCCGTCTATCCGGGTCCCATCTGTAATTCACCCGCTTTGAGGGTCTTTAAGGCGATATGAAACAGACCCGGTCGGTAATAAAACCTGCAAACAATATTTTTCAAGGGTCTTCATTATTGTTCGCTAAACGCAAGTTCTTGGCATCTTCATCCAACAGTTGAGCAGACGATAATTAGCTGGTCCTCGTCGGAAAAGTTCAGTATCTTCGAATTTTTTTTCACATCGTCTTAAGGGAAAATACAAATTCTGAAGGGCTGCGTAACTGGCTAGATAAAGATTTTAACAATTTATGGGTTTGGCGAAAAAATGTCCAACATCATTTTAAGGCGAGATGAAACAGGTATTTTTTTAATCAATGCCATGCAAAAATGGTTGACATTTGGAACAAAAGCGAAGTATCATCGGACGCGGTATTGAATTCTACATGTGCTAATACTTTGCTTTTTCGCGAAATGTCTACCATCTCCGAATACCATTAATTACAGTTTTTGTTACCGACCGAGTATGTTTCACCTCGGCTTAGGGTGAAGTGAAACACATTCTCTGTCGCTCTAGCGTAAGACCAATGTTGCTCTCGCTCACACTCCTGTCTCCGTCACGTGACCTTCACTTCACCTTAAGACTGCTTGGAAACCTCTTCCTCCCCAACCAACCCAGGCAATCAACTTTTTTCACGGGTGCTGGCACAGTACGGTCAGATGATGAGTCGAATATCGCATCAGCTTTCTATGGGACTTTTAAATTGACCTTACAAGAAAATTCCCGTGAAAAACGTTCATTACAGTTATTTCACAGGCTCTTAACCGCGCATCCGAGTCCTCCCGGGGAAAACACAATGGCCTGTCGATAATCTACAAATTTCTTCGCCAAAATCGATGATGATGATGATGTATATAAAAATAAAAAAAGGGATTTGCACAATTACTTTCTCATGTTTTACGGTTTTCCTCGCACCTTTCTCTATGATAATTCCGTCGTGCCATTTTGGCTTCCTCATAGAGGAAGCTATAATTAAAATACAATAAAAAAAAGTTTTAAGGCTATTTTTAGTCTAATCTTCAGCGCTGATTATAAAACTATAACTCATTTTACTCTTTGTGCAATGTTTGATTCCGAAACTCCTGTCAAAAAAAAAAAAATTGAAAAATTAAAAATTGAAAAATCCCATAAAATTCAAACGGTTGGATCAATTTTTGCCAAATTTAATACGAAACATTGTACAGTGTCAGTCCATTCTTGTGGCAAATTTAAGGTCGATACCTCCATGTTTACTCAAATTAGACGATTTTTAGTAATTTTTCAAAAAAAATCAAAATTCGATAAAATCTGTTCCCTTAGGTAGATTTTGGCAAAATTCAATACCAAAGGTCTTTGTTCATACTATTGTATTTCTATGCATTTTTAGGACGATAGCTCAAAATTTACGAAAGTTATAGCTACCACAGACTTTTTTCAAAAATTTCGAATTCCCGTAAAATCCCGAAACGGGTCGCAATCTTCATGAAAATGATATCGAAGGAAGACACGTGACCAATCTACTAGTGTACATAATTTGAACCCGCTATCCCAAGCCGTTTCCGAGTTATAGTCGTTCTAAGCGATGGACGCTGTCACACACACACACACACATAAAAATCACATTTCTCGACGTTTTCGACAATTTTTAGTACGCTGACATGAAAATCTCGAAAAAAAAATTTTCACGAAAACATAGCTTCCTCTATGAGGAAGCAAAAAACGAAGAAAATCCAAATGGAATGAGAGTGGCAGTTTCAGCTGCACTTTCCGTATTTCGGATTTTTCATCGCAAGCTTCTCTTGATCGCGTTCCCGAACTTAAAAATTTTCCTCGTACTAATCTCAAAAGTTATTCACCACCGTGAAATGCTCCGGGGATCTTTTGAGTTCCGTCGTACACCGAAAGAAACGAGCGAGTTTCCTATTGTCGATGTAAACGAGATCCTCGGCAAACTCTCCTCGCCATTGCATGCCGCAACCGTTCTCCACTCTATTCCTCCGCCGCGTCCATTCTCATTGAACTTTGTAGCAAACTCGGGATGTATACAGAGTAGCAAAAACTTGTTGGCAAAGTGGACCAAACATAAGAGAGGGAAGGGAGAGGGGACCCAAATACCGATGCCACCGTCGTCCGGCTCACCGAGATTCTTTGTCGAGTGTTTGACTAAGTTCCGCAAGTTTTTCACGGTCGCGATTTTACGCGGCGGATCGTTTGTTCCGGGAACTCGCTTAGCTGGATGAACTCTATTCTTACGAGTTTCTCATCTTGCAAAACTTATGTTCCCTCGGTGTCCCAGTGTTTAGGTATTTCGAACGAGCGATTATAACGGAGAAATTCTCGTCGACATCTTTCTATCGTGGTTGAATGCCATTGTATAGAAAAATAAATAAATACACCTCTTTGGTGTCACTTTTTGTTTGTTTGTCGCGTTGGAAATGAAAAAAAATGTTTTCAGCGGTTAGCAATGATCGGCTTAACTTTATGCTAAAAACTTCGTAACACTTTTTGTCCTCCCCTTCGTCACACAGTTTTTATGTTTTTCAACGTAGCAGTTCGAAACAAACGGTTTCAAATCTGCGGGGGATGCAACTCGATATTAGAGTTAAAAATATGTTTCTTTTTTAAAATAACGGTGACAAAAGCTCGGGCGGTGACAAATGCTCGTCACTGGAGATTTTTCCCGGCTGTTGCTATCGGTTTTTAATGGCGGAGGAGGAACGTGAAGCGATTCAGCGTTAGCTGGATTTATTTATTTACTTGCTTAAATGTTTGTTTGTTGTTCAATTAGTGACACTTATTCTCGCCTCGCTATTTTCTAAATCCGGTCGGAATGTTAAATATGTTAGACATGTTAAATGTCTTAAGTGTGTGAAGTGCATCTGTGTTCTGATCTCATTTGTATTTGGAGTTGGCTCTCAAGGGACGTCGTCCTAGAGCCTCATAATAAATAAATTAATAATAATAATAATAATAATAATAATAATAACAACAATTTTTCGCGAAATTTTCTCCACTTTTATACTGATTTTACTCCCAGCTATTTGATATGCAAATTCACGTAGAGTAAAAATAAAATAATTGTTTCCAGCAATCATCATTTATAAAAAGATACTACAGGACAACCAAAATTGACGTTGATGTTAAAAAGGTAAAGAAATAAATAAAAATAAATTTAAGAAAAGTTCTCATCGCCTTTAAACATTGATAACGGTCTTTCATCGTTATAACCGTAATAGCATAGAAAATCGATGTGCAGGGCTCCGTTTGAAATTTCGAAATGCCGAGTACAGCAATAGGTGCGGACGGTGGAAGTAATACCGACTGGAGTGCGTATAAGCCGAACAGTGATCGAGGTAGCCGCGAACCCGTCACATTCGCCGAATGACTAATCGTTCGTTGTTTCGGGCTGACGAATGCAGAAATCCGTCGATGAAGAACGGACGAAAAAAATCTGTGGCTGTGCTGAAAATCGTGCATCGAGGGTTTCTCCCTCTCTCTCTTTTCGGTCGAATCTCCCTCGCAGCTCCCGATGTGTGAAATGAACAAAAATAGCAGAATCGTGTCAACGAGATTTGAGCAAAGAGCTATGGAAAAGCCGATGCGGAGATGGATGAGAGAACGAAGCGGGAAGCTCTTTGAGTGAGGGAGGGAGAGTGAAACAGTGAGATTTCGTAACGATTTTTTGTTCCCCCCGCTATACGTACATATCACGTTGTCACACATACGAGCCGTAATCGTGCAGAGGGATGAAAAACAGTTTCGTCGAAATCTCGAGAGTGCTAGAGAGCAGCCGATCGGGCGTGGTATGGGGGACAGGTGGGCTCTCGTTCGACGAACGATAACGACGTTCGTCAAACCGAAATGGCAATAAAGCCCGGTCCTGTTTTACATCCCCCACCGCTCTCCTCCGCCCGCTCGTGTGCGCGCGGACGCGCTGACAGATATATCGGCGAGAAGCAAATACCGCGTTCCTCGATGGAATGGACGTTGTGCACGGTTGGATTCTTCAGTTAGCGGTCGACTGCAGTCGTCGTTATAGTTTCGGCAAAGTGCTAATGTCCCTCGACAATATTGAGAGAACGAGCGGGTCGCACCAGGCTCGGTAACAAAGACTGCAACGAATGCCATTCGGAGACCGGAGACGTTTGAGAATGACACGAAATGTCCTCCGAGCTGGCTTTTCCCAGATATCCACCGTATGCGAATGGCATCCATTGCAGTTTCGTTACCGAGCGAGCAAGCTTCGCATAGTCTCGAAATTCCGACGACGACAAATCGCATTCCCTGTGTATTTTTCACCGATACTGTTAATGTTCAGGAAAGAAACAAATTATTATTTTCACGCGTTTACTTGCTTGCTTTTGTCTGAGACATTAAAAGTTGCGAAGAAAAAAAAATTGGGAAGGCGATTTGTTGAAACATCGCCTTTGTCACGAAAACTTTTTTCCCTCAAAATTGAACCGTTTCAGAGAATTTTTACATTACAGTTTTTGTTATCGACTGAGAAGTTTCACGTTGCCTTGACGAGCTTTTATCCTGAAATTATAGTGATATCCGTTCTTGTTGCATGTGTATAGCAACTGCATATATTGTCCCGAAGTGACCATTCAATGTCAACTAACCAATCTACTGTACGATTGTAGAGTAATTTCAGCACGCAAGGGGTTCTTCTACATTGCATACGTATTCGTGGCATGGAAGTTACAACGTTGCTACACTGAAATTATGAACAGCTGTCACGTTTCGTAAACTGTTGTTTTCCCAGCAATATAATATAATATAATATAATATTGTGTCGTTGTGCCAGGAAGGCAACAATTTCTAAAAGTTATAGCTGTAAATGATTCCATTGGCGCAACGTTGCTAACTTCCACACCATTACGTACTCGCATGTTTTAAGAGCGGATAGCTAAGTAGAATTTCTTTTCTCACTTTTTGTCTCGACATTCTTAAAGTTTGCAGTATGGAAGGATATTGTGTACAAATTTCATGTTGAAGTTACAAAAATTGCGGAAGTTATACGCGATTGGCCGCATGGCCGTGGAGCTGCTGGACCGTCGAGAGCTTGGAGATACCTCTGCCAAGTTTTCAACACGAATATCTCGAAATCCATGCCCCAAATATTTCGAAAACGGCGCAACCAATTCCCTTCAGATTTTGCTACGATGTAGCTGGATAATTTTTTCCTCGTTTCCTAAGTACATTTTTTTTCCTACTCACGTACTTTTCCAAAAATTACAAATCACAAAGATCAAAAAAACTAATGTTAAAAAAACGAACTTTAAATTGAAACGAACGCCATTTTGGTTTTTTTTTAATCGTCCATAGTCGACGGCTTTCTGTACTATATTTCGACGATCCGTTTATTTTTTTGGTTCAGATCGATCGATTGTCCAGAATCGTGCGTCGCACGAATCCAGTCAGCGGGAAAGAAGTTGGTACCTCCGGCCCCGATAAAAGCTCTTCCAATCACACAATGTTCATCGAAAAAAAAAACCTCAAAATAGCCTAATAATGCACATATCGCACCCCTAGAACAACAGTGTAACATCTCTTATGGCATTACCATATAAGTTGTTACACTGTTGTTCTAAGGGTGCGATAGCTCATAATTAAAAAAAAAATCGAAACCCATAGAATCAAAAGCTTTCGAGAAAAAACGTGTTTTAAATTCACTTACATTTTCCTCAGCCTACTTAGTCACCTGCCTTTAATATAGCCTGATACGCCAATTATCACGAGACGCGCGAGAATATGTTCGAGCAGAAAAGGTCTCTGTAAAGTCACGCACAAGGCGTCGCGATATATATATACAGGGTGTCCCATTTTAATCTTACACCTGATTTATCTCGAAAAATACTGCTCCGATCAAAAATTGAGTTTAATGAAAGTTTTAGGGTTCGAAGGGGGACGTTCAAAAAAAATTTTTTTTTTTGTGCCACAATTCAAAATGGCGGCGTGAAGATGGCCTACATGTTTTTTTAAAATGGAAACACGATATTTCTTCGTCACTAAAAAATTTGTCGGATCAAAACTAACAACTTTTGTAGGAACATTTTTTGATAAAGTCCATAATTTTTGGAGTAGAACACAATTTTTGACTATTTTAGCGTTATACAGGATGTACCACGAGGAGGTAAAGTCTTTAACATCCCAAGTGTAAGTGTAAGTGTAAGTGTGTGTGCGTGCGTGCATGCGTGTGTGTGTGTGTGTGTGTGTGTGTGCGCGTGTGTGTGTGTGTGTGTATGTGTGTGCGCGTACGTGTTGAACACTCACAAGGATTAGGTCTCTGCGGCTCGTCACTTCCGCAGTATTGTCCGACTCCAAACCCTCCTTGTGAGTGTGAGTGTGAGTGTGAGTGTGAGTGTGAGTGTGAGTGTGAGTATGAGTATGAGTATGAGTGTGAGTGTGAGTGTGAGTGTGAGTGTGAGTGTGAGTGTGAGTGTCAGGAACACTCACAAGGATTAGGTCTCTGCGGCTCGTCACTTCCGCAGTATTTTTCGACTCCAAACCCTCCTTGTGAGTGTTCTCTGAACTCTTAAAGGTGTTCGAAGATTCCCCCATTCATGTTTAAGCATGCCTGAACTCTCCTCTCAAAACCATCGACTGTTCGTAAGAGAACATCTCTCGGGATTGCACGGCAGGCAGCTCTTATCCGCACCCTCATATTCTCTTGTGTTGTTGGAGCTTGACGATAGACAGCGTCTTTAAGATAACCCCACAAGAAAAAGTCGGGAGAGGTAGGTTCAGGCGATCTTGGAGTCCAATGGACAGGTCCATCTCGTCCGATCCACCATTGAACGAATGTTGCGTCCAGGTGATTTCGAACAACACGAGCCCAGTGAGCGGGTGCACCGTCTTGCTGAAACCACATCTGTTGACGGGTAACCAAATCAACGTCTTCCAGCAAAAGCGGCAATTCATTTTGCAGAAAGTCAAGATAACGGGCTCCCGTCACAGTTCCCTCGAAGAAGTGAGGACCTATTAATTGCCCGTTAATGATTCCACACCAAACATTCAAACTCCAACGATGCTGGTGATCGATCTGTCGCACCCAACGTGGATTTTGATCAGACCAATACCGAAAGTTCCATCGATTTACCTGACCTCGGTTGTTGAATGTGGATTCATCACTAAACATAACAAACCTAAAAAATTTGGGGACCTGCCCTCGCTCTCCTCTCGAGGGTTCGGATCGTCTGCCGCGATGGATGACGACGATGAGGATATTCGCCTCGATACAAATTTTCGGCTCGTAAATAATTGCCCCGACATCTCCCTAAAATAAGGAGCATATCAACGATTTCGTTGGGACTGAAATCAGCCATTGTTGAATTGCCGTCAGTAAACTGTTAACAAATACGCGTCTATTGAAAGCGTTCCCCGTGCGATTTCTTTTTTTTTATTTCCATCAGAAGCGAAGCGAACTTGAAACGCCCAAAAGATATGGGGTACCATGAAATTTCGCATTGTCCTACCGTATCCAGTTAACAGAAAAATTTCAACAGCCAAATATTCAAAAGAAAATTTTCATGGTCGCAACCCTCCACCACCGACGTCGCCAAAACGTGAACGATGATTTTGGTGGCCCGCATGAGGCTCGAAACATAACAATAACGCACGCACGCACGCACGCACGCACGCACGCACGCACGCACGCACGCACGCACGCACGCGCACGCACACACACACACACACACACACACACACACACACACACACACACACACACACACACACACACACACACACACACACACACACACACACACACACACACACACACACACACACACTTGGGATGTTAAAGACTTTACCTCCTCGTGGTACATCCTGTATAACGCTAAAATAGTCAAAAATTGTGTTCTACTCCAAAAATTATGGACTTTATCAAAAAAATGTTCCTACAAAAGTTGTTAGTTTTGATCCGTCAAATTTTTTAGTGACGAAGAAATATCGTGTTTCCATTTTAAAAAAACATGTAGGCCACCTTCACGCCGCCATTTTGAATTGTGGCACAAAAAAAAAATTTTTTTTTAACGTCCCCCTTCGACAATTTTTGATCGGAGCAGTATTTTTCGAGATAAATCAGGTGTAAGATTAAAATGGGACACCCTGTATATATATATATATATATACTAGCGGGTTATTGTGGCTCGCGCGCTTCGCGCGCTCGCACCCATTTCTGGACGTAAACCCTTATTATTCTAAATACTTCAAAAGACGGGCTCGTACTTGAATGGGTGACCGCGGTCACCCATTGCTCCCCCCCCCCCCCCCCCCTCGATTCTTGACACGGCGGCGGCGGCGGCGGCGAAATCTTTTTATATTATAGAGAGATATATATGCTGAAGTAGCGGAGGAAAGGCGGCCGGGATGAGATTATTGTGGGAAATGCACGCATTCTTTCGTTAAGATCGTTGCAGCAGTGAAACACGGGAATGAAAAAGATATCGGGGAGTTTGTATACGAGACAGTACTTTGACAAAACATCTCGGGGACTTTGGAGTTGGCAACGTCGCTGAGAAATCGTCGGCTCGCGAGTCTCACTTGTATACCAGTTACGCCATTTCGGGCTCGTGAGACGCACACAGGACCGGAGAGAGAAACGCGTCTCGGAGTCTCGAATCGGGCACTCGATTCCATGCCGAAACCACATCGTCTCCTGTCGAGAAAAATCAAACGCCATTTTTTAATTACACTACAATCTTGCATGCATGCATTTTTAAGTTTTATCGTATTTTTCGGAAACCTTGTTTTAGTCTCGCGTTTTATCGGGCTCGACGAAAAAGAGACTCGCGTACACGAAAAAAAAAAAACAATCACGCATCAAAAATTTCATGCATACTTGACTAGGGAATTTGTCGAAAAATATTGAAAATAACGATGATTTTCTTTACTGCAGATTGCACACATATGCGGACAAAAATAATATAAACTGACCCCGGGGTCGCATGTAATTGACCAGAGATACGAAATTTTTTTAGAGGCACGCAGAAACTATATTTCGATGCCAAGAGGGAAAAAATTCCGTTTTCTCCGGGCATATTTCCACCATATTTCGCTGCATCTGACGGAGTACGAACAATCAATTACGGGAACGAATTCAGCGACTAATTGTCGCGATTGACCGGAACCCACCAGTCGTTGCAACTCGTTTTCTTGATAGGTCTGTCTATTTAATTTTACACGCTCATTATTTTTCAATAATCAGATAGTCATAATTTACTCAACTGTCAAAAAAATCGGAAAAGTAAAAAATAATGAATACGTAACCAACATGCCTCTGACCAGCGATTGTCCATTAATTAAAATCATACTAGTTTTGGATCTCGACAGTTTATTGATAAATTATCCCACAACGAATACGAATCTGCGCTCCGTCGGGTCAGCTTCTTTCTCATCCTCGCAGCCTGGGCCTTCTCCCCGTGTCTCTATCTTGACCTCTAGTCGGTGTAAGCCGATATATAGCGTAAACAACGTGGACCACCCGGCGTACCAAGCTCCGGTGACTTTCGGCTTCCGCTACTATTCCTCCTTACATCCTCGCTCTATATGTATATATACGACCGAGTCCGCCACTTTAAAGTTAGCCCAAGCTCGTTAAAAGCTTCTCTACAGGTAAATTTAAGGAGCTTCCGCTGGCTACGCTCGGCCGTTCTTGGACGCAAACTGATATACGATATATTCTCTCTGCCTCGTCTTGCACGCTTGCATTTTTACCATCTCGAAGTCTCGTGGCCCCGCGACACGTCCAAAGCTCGAGCCCTAATACCGATATCGGCGGAGCTTTTTAACTCCACCTCACTACATTATACCCTCACACTCGAGACTCTCTGCCCCGTCTTACGGTCCGGCATGTAAGGTACTTACTCCATTTTTTTTTCCTCTTGTCAGCGAAGTCGGCTCAGGCAACAGCCGCGAGAATGGAGGCTGACTGATGCGGAGATACCTGCAACATGCGAGTATCCCATGCGGCTGCTTCGTGTGCCCGAGACACTCGAGTATGACAAGATTGAGGAGGCTATAGAGATTGCATCGCTCACCGACCCCTCGTCGCGTTACTACTTTGACCCTTCTTCAATTATTCACACCCTCCGGTATCCGGTTAATGTATGCAATATCAAGTGTATCCGATTTTCACGAAACTTTTTAGACGTCGTCGGTGTAAAATATAATCCCGAAATTATTAAATTAGCGAGGCTCTTTCAAACTTAATTTGTAATCTCTGAAACGAATCTTTTTAATTGTTTTTTTTTTACAAGAAACGCCATTACACCTAAATAAAATGTTAAAGAATATAACAACTAGGCATCATCGAATCGATCATACTCACCCAAATTGCCGATTCGATATCTAACGTTAACTCTTGAAAAATAAATAAATACATAAGGTAAAAGTACCAGTGGCCGCACACCTAAGGGCGAAGTTCCAGTTCCCGTACATGGATGAAAAATCGTATTTGAGTCTCTCTTGCACGCATGCTTTGTGCGGCCACTGGGACGTGTTCGGTCACTGGGACGTTTATCTTAAACGACTGGTTCGTCTACGAAAAAAAACGGTCCCGATAATTTACCGTCGATATTCTAATATGTACATATATAATTTTTTTTCTTGACAAGCGATGTCTCTACCGCGGAGGTTTTTTTTTTTCCTGAAGGAGTGACGAATCGGAGAACGTGACCGAGGCCCATGATCGTCGAGAGCACGACTTATAACCTTAGGAGAGACGTGTACCTACTCGAGAGGACCGAGAGGGTCGAGTAGAGTTTCGAGATCTCGAGTAGCACACCAAAGCTCTCTGGTTGTTGACTGGGAAGGGAAAGAGAGAAACGGTGTAAGGAAAGAGAGAGCTCACGGTTCGCCGATCGAGCGTGCCACGGGGACGTTCGAACTGCTGTCGAACAAAGCCTCTTTGTGACTATAGTCTTTCTCTCCCGTTCCCCCTCCCGCGGGACGTCGGCCTTTTTCCCTCCTCGCCGTTCGCAACTTCGCTCCGACCTGGCTCGATCTCGTTCGCAATACGTACGTATAGGGTGCGCGCGCGCATGCGTAACGCGAACGGCGAACTCGTTTAGGTTATACACGCGTGCACAACGCGCACGCGCAATACACACACGTGCGATTCCGAACCGGAACGGGCAAGTGTGAAAGGTGAAGAATGAAGAACGAGAAAATAAAACAAACGAACTCGAAACTGAGAATACTCGAGACGTTTATAGGCGCAATCCGGTTTTGAAAGAAAAGTGCCAGAGTACTTTGCAGGGATAGAAGGAAAGTATTAAAGAACGTCTTCTCTGTGACAAACGATAAATTGAATTTGACTGTAGGTGCGCTATCCTGCCGATTGCTGCTCGAACGCTTCACACCTCGCTAGATTACTCTTACTTTGGCGAAGTTTAAATATTAAAATGATTTAAAACTTGTGAAACTTTTTCAGAAGTTTTAAAAGTTGGCATTTTTCTTCTTTTTTTTTTACTTTTTATCGGTTAAAAGTTTCAAACTGTTAAGAAGAAACGAAGCTTGAACTTCGTGAGACAGAGGGGTTTAGAAATATCGTTTCTATGGGCTTGACATATTTTTTTCAATATATATATTTACTAAATACAATCCTCCAATAATTAATCTCGATAAAACAAAAAATTATAAATTAGGTTAAGTGCATAATTTATGATAATTTTTTGTTATTAATGTGTTCGGTGATTATTGCACCGGATATTATAGACACGGCAACGCATACATTTTTTCACACACTAATCGCGCAGCACTCTACACTGACAACGTAAAAAAAACGCGAATAGAAAACGCTACGATTATGGCTGCAGCGTGAAGTATGCGGCATCATTTGCGATTGTACGTAGAAGTGGGGATCGCCGACGTGATTTTTCGATATGTCACCGCGAACTTTTAACCGGATTTCTCCAATTATGGTGTATTACCTTTATTTCATACGTCCGCTCACAAATGTATTGACACAAACATAGATCAGGCTATGAAGTTTCAGTATACCAAAATGTGTTAAGTAATTTTTTGCCATTTCGACGTTTGTAGGCACTTGCTAAACGTGCCGAGCCGGTGGATCGCAGTGAAACGCATAACTCCCGTCTTTTTGCCCTAGCGGGCAGTCGGGAGTAAAAAAATGCCAGCTCTTACTTTGAAATTTGAAATTGAATGTGTAATTATTTTTCCCCGATTTATATATTTCGCAACGGAAATATAATCACAATGACAAAGCCTAAAAGAAAAAACAAAAAAAAAGGGTTCACTCGATATCGCAACTTCGGCGAACGATCAATTAATCGGGTTGGGCAAAAAAAATGTAATACCCCTCGAATAATGGGTTTATTGTTGAAGCAGGAAACCGATTTTGTTTGGCAATTGGAGGCAATGAAATGTTCAAAGGTTAAATTTTCGTCGCGCACATTGTCCGTACGGAGAACCGAGTACAAGAAAGCCCTCTGTTCTCATGCATAATCGGGTTACGTGTTAACTGCAATGAATTTGTAGCTGGTACACGAATGAACCCGAATAATTACACGTATCATAGTAACGTGAGTACACTCGCATGTACACGTTACGACTGTTCAATGGGCCAATACTTCGAGGTCGCGTCGCACGGTGGTTCGTTATTTTAAACGAAGTAATGATTCGACGGTAAACGACGAAGTTCCTGTACCTGTATGAACGGACGGCAACAGTTCCGCTTTTCCGGCTGTTATTCGATACCGAAAATAGATGAAACCGCGTTAACCGAGTACAGCGGCGAAAGATCTATAACCAACCGAGGTGGAAAATCTGTAAATAGAATGACATTCTATACTCGATTTCGCAGATACACTCGAGGCGAAAAAAATAATAATAAAAAATCTTAATGTCGATCAATTGTCTGTTATAGAACCGACCGACGAGGTAACAGCACCGAGTGACTTTTACCGGTGCAAAAACAAAACTGACGCATATAAAATTCTATACTCGGACACATCCGGACATGTTTTTTTTATAACAAATCAATTATCGACTATGGACCCGATCTGTAGGATAAAAGCGTTAAATAACTTTTTTACAAATGAGAAAATATATCATAAATAGGCGATTCGATGCACTCGAATTAAAAAGAAAAAAAGTTGAAAATTGAAATTTTCATATGGCTTCCTCATATAAGTTGCAAATTGAAATTTTCATGTGGCTTTCTCATAAAAGCTGCAAATTGAAATTTTCATATGGCGTTCTCATAATGTTCCTTTATTTGCGAAGCTTCTTCTATGAGGAAGCATTTTCTGTATTGTTGGCTTCCTCATAGAGGAAGCTTCGCAAATAAAGGAACATTATGAGAACGCCATATGAAAATTTCAATTTGCAGCTTTTATGAGAAAGCCACATGAAAATTTCAATTTGCAACTTATATGAGGAAGCCATATGAAAATTTCAATATTCAACTTTTATGAGGAAGCCATATGAAAATTTCAATTTTCAACTTTTATGAGGAAGCCATATGAAAATTCCAATTTTCAACTTTTATGAGGAAGCGATATGAAAAATTTAATTTTCAACTTGTTTTAACGTCAACGTCGTGTTTGCCTTTTATGCAAAACGTCTGACCGATTCAGGTTCAGCGCGAAAAAATACACCGATGTATTCGCTTTGTTACATCCGTGCACCTATTTTTTAATTAACGAAAATACAGAGTTTTGGAAAAAGATTTTTTTTTTGAAATTATTAAGTCAATTATCCAATATTCACCTTTTGTGGCCACGTCCAATATATTTTTCCCCCACCGATGACAAGTCTCCAAATTATTTTACTCTTGAGGCGACACTTGATACATAAACTCGTGTCGGACAAAAAATACAATTTTTCAAAAAAATTCAAAAATTTAAAAATCCCATAACATTTTAACGTTTCGATCCATGTTCGCCAAATTTAATACCAAACATTGTACAGTGTCAGTCCATTCCCATGTCAAATTTCCGATCGATACCTCCATGTTTACTCGAATTAGACTGTTTTTAATAATTTTTCAAAAAACTCAGAAAAACTCAAAATCCCATAAAATCTTACCCCTTCGATGGATTTCGGCCATATTCAATACCAAAGTTCTTTGGTCATATTATTATATTTATGTGCAATTTCAGGACGATTGTTCAAAATTTACGCAAGTTAGAGCTACCACGACCTTTTCTCAAAAATTTCAAAATCGCATAAAATCTCGAAACAGGCCTCAATCATCATGAAAATTGCACCGGGAGAAGAGACGTGACCACTCTACTAGTGTACCAAATTTCAACTGGCTATCTCGAACCGTTTCCAAGTTATAGTCGTTTTAAACGACGCAAGTCTGTCACACACATACACACACACACACGCGCGCGCGCGCGTTCGGACGCCAGCTAAAAATCACATTTCTCGACGTTTCAGACTATTTTAAGTACTCTGACACTAAAATCTCGAAAAAAATTTTTTTCACGAAAACAAAGCTTCCTCCATGAGGAAGCAAAATATCGAGAAGTAATTCACTATGGAAACGGTGTTTAGGATAAGCCTCTAAATGGCCTTTTTTACGGATGAAAAAAATAAGTCTCAAACTTGAAATTCGAGTGATGCTTTCGGACTTGTTTCTCTTATCGCCGAATTAGTAAATCGCGCACGGTACGTGTTCACGATAAAAACTCGAGTTACCGCGGGAGGGAGCCCAAAACAAAAAGTTGGTTCGCACTCGCGGTACATCGAGAACTGTTACTTTCCTATCGCTCGAGAAAAGCTGTTCCGAAGCGAGAATGTACGAGGTGAATTATACATAAACTTGGTATCTCGAATACCCGGCGTGTACTCTCTTGGCGAGATTCCCTTCGGGGACGTGAAATCCGCTGTCGCGCCGAGCAGACGCTCCTGCCTGATAGAAACTAATGTATAGTTATGTTTGTAAACAAAGTGTCTCGCGAGGAACGGTAACCACATTCGAAATTTGCCACGCCCGCGATCCGTGTAAAAGTAATCTTTGCCTCCGGCATCGTGTTTCTGGCGAAAGGTGTAAAAACTCGACGAATCTCTTTAACCCATTATAAGTCACGCCTCTATCCCCACTTTTACGCGCTACCGAAGCAACGCGTTGCCCCCACTTCGTAGCCGTTAGTCCCGTTTCGGTACGTTTTCAGCCGGTGTGACTTATAAAGGGTTAAGGGTTAAGTCCTTTCGCCTAAGTTTGAAAGAAGATTAAGAGAAACACGAGAAGATTAAGAGAGAAAATTGCAAACACTTCCCGATCGGATAAAAATCTGAAAAAAAATCAAGCATATGGAAGGTGCTGAAGGGATTGTTTGTGCGTAATAAAAATTTTACAATGTTATCAACAAATTACTGAAATAAAAAATGATGCAACAAATTTTACCCGGCAACGTAATTTTTTTGTCCCAAAAATGATTTGTCAATTTTTCTGAATACATATGAATTCTTTCAAAATTGTATATAATGTTTGAAAATTGCGATTTTTAACAAATTTTAACATAAAGAAAATTTAGTTTTCAAACATTACATAAAATTCTGAAAAAATTCATACGTATTAAAAAAAAAAACTAACAAATCATTTTCGTGAGAAAAAAAAAAATTAGGTTGCCGAGTAATTTGTTATACATACATTTTTATGTCAGTGATTTATTATTATTATTATGCACAAACAATCTTTTGAGTACCTTCCATATGCTTGATTACTTTCAGATTTTTATCCAACCGGGAAGTTTTTGTAATTATCTCTTATTCCTCTGTCAAACTTAGACGGCGTCAGACATAACGAAAGGACTACCTTAAAACTCGGTGAAGCGAGTGTACGTGGCAAAAAAAAAATGCCGTCTTTCGGTCTATCGAAGCGATTCGCTCGTTCGCACAGAGGGCAGAGATAGGAAAAAAAAAGGAACGAAGAAAATAATAGTGTGGCATACGAACGGGGGGTAGTTTTGCGTTTTTATTCGACGGTAAAGCTCGCGGCTTCGAACGCTTATCGTTGAGCGAGCGTCGACTCTATTCGAAGTCAGTCGAACGGAAATGCCACGTGACGCCGAGTCCCCCGAGCAGGGGCAGGGGTCGGCATTTTTCGTCACTGTGACCAAGTAGCTCGGGGCCCAGGCGAGGTGTTATCGCGGTTTCCGGCGGTATTAGATGTACGTTTTCACAGGCATATACCGTACTTTTAAATCTATCCTGTTCAGCTTTTCGCAGCTAAGCGAGTACTAAAGGCGCCACTTCCGCTCCGTTCCTCGAATTCCCCGCATTTGAGAGATGAACCACCGGAGCTCCTCTGGGCACTCGGGAAATCGTTTTTCGACCCACTTTTTTTTCTCGTCTGAAGCAAACACCTTTCAATCTGAAGTCTCTTTAATCCGAGAGAAGAGGCGCGCAGAGTCTCGAATACCGATCGTGTAATTCATGACACAGTATACCATGAAATCAACAAAGCCAACCTTGCCGAAAATTAAATCCTGCGACGATTTTTAAAAAATTTTAATATACAATAAAACATGCAATAAAGATAAATGTCATTGAAATGCCGATTCGAAGCTTAGTTTTCGAGAACATTGAGAATAAAGATTCACTCCCGGTATAGTGGAGTATGAATATACAGTAGCGACAAAAACGCTTCTTTTTAATTACTTGGCGTCGAGACGCTACCGCGTCTCTGGACACTGAAGCGTATTTTACTTTTTACTTGTTTCAATTTTTCTTTTTTTTTTTCATCACGTTGTTGCGCTAGAGATTGCTTCACTCGATGTTAATTAAATACGCAACAGTTACCATTGCTAGAGGAAAAAAATTAATTTACCGTAATGAAAAATATCAGTCTCGCAAAAATACAAACGATATCGTCTGGAATTTTTTTTTTGTCGGAAAAATAATCAAAGTATGATGCTCAAATCATGTTACCCGGTCATTAAAGGAACCCGGAATGTTTGAAATATTGAAAAAATCGAAAACAATTGTTTTTTTTTGTAACAGTTGAATATTTTTTTTCTTTAAATTTAGTATTAAATTCGCAAAATTACGGATGCGAGGGACGAAAACCTGACTCGAAGTCCAAGCTCGTCATGTAAGTGCGAACTTTCAACGTGATTTCCTCAAAACTACATTTTTCAACAGCCTCAACAGTCGTCATAGTTATCGATATGAAATTTTTACCGAAGATAAACCATATCACACTCTTCAAACGAAACCTGAGAATGGATGTAAGATATGTAATTTTTGTTTATAGCAATAAATAACATGGTTTTTTACACGCCATTGTCTAAATTTTTTTTTGAAAATAATAGTTCATCTACGGTCATTAAATAAATTTTTAGTCGTTCCCTCGGAATCATCGTCATGAGCAAAAAGTACATGTTAGGTAGAATTAACAACAACACTGTTATCAATAATATAAGCCTCTTTAACGTATTCTTCTTCTTCTTCTTCGCAATGCAGTAACACAAAGACAACTGTTTTCCCTTTGGTACAGCATTGTCATAAATAATCTAAAGTGACTGAATTTTCGGTCGGACGAACCTCACTGGTCCCCTCAACGAAACAATTAACAAATCTGCGTCCGTGATTGATAATTCCATTTCGTAAAACCTTTTGTTTGCCGCGGTAAAGGATCATTAGTCTCGACGAAATGACGACGAAGGTAGACACAAATTAACGACGACACGAGTTTACAAACTGGCTACACTCGAGGGCCGGTGAGTTAAGTACCGAAAGCGCCGATTAGTTTTCCGCTGTCCCGCGCGGGGCGCGCCGCGAGTTTTCCGATTCAATTTCCTACTGACCGCACTATCGCGAAACGAACCTAACGCAATTCGCTAATTCAAAAAAAAAAAAAAAGAAAAAAAAAAGACGAGACCGTCGCGGCGCCCGGCGATTGTCGGAGCTTGAAGCAAACCGGTGCCAGTTAAATTTTATCTTTCCCAACAGCAAGCTTTTCTACCTTCAACGTTTAATCGAATTACCGGGAATTACCGAATTAAAACTGTGTGGCTCCGGAGTCCCGATAATTGCTCTGGGCGGTTCGCACCCGTGAAGTACCGTCCGCTGGCCAGAGACGTTCCGGTTCCATCGCCATCTCCGTCTCTCTGACAATGCCGGAGAGCGTCGTTGCTTCCTGCCTAGCCATACTCTCGCTAATCCCAATTAGTTTATTATTTTTTCTCTTTTCTTTCATTCCATCCGAGAGTCGTCGCTCTTTGTTGTCGAGGTTATTCCCGCTGCGGTCGAACGCACGGATTGGTCTACCTGCGATACCCCCGATCGCTACGCCACTGAGCTGGCATCCTCGGTCGTGCCACGTACGGGAAGTCGCCGCGCGTCTTCCCGACGTTGTCGTCGTACCGACCAACGGCAGAAGCAGCAGCAGCAGCGCCAGTCCACAGGATGAATCACTCGTGAGGATCCTTCTTGGTTCTTGCTAGCAGATTGCCTGCAGGCCTGTGCACTTCGCACTCTCGTGCCGGTATAGGTACATACACAGGTACATATATATATATATATATATAGATATACATCGCGTCATTAAAACCAGAGGGGCGCATGTTATATGGTTCTACACGGAAATAAGCCCTTCTAATTTCAGCCACGCGATATATATATACATATGTACATATACGTATATGTACATTATGTACTATGCTCGACTCCGAAGTTCCTCGAGAGAGCATCACGTGGCTCTTTCCTTGAGGTTCTCAGCTCCAACTTATCAAGCAGCCGCCTCCGCGGGCGAAGGTAACTGAAGGGAATGAGCGATAAGGGATATATTCCCCGGGACGACTCCGACCATCTCTCTCTCTCTCTCTCTCTCTCTTTCTCGACGTCGGAGAATTATTTTCAGCGTACTCTGATAACAGGAACTAAACCAACAGAGGCTCAGTGCATTTTTTTCCTCATCTTTAGAAAACGTGTCGAGTAATTTCCACGTTTAAATTAATTTTCCTCGTCATTTCATCGATAGTATTACTCAATGCAGTGCATTTTTTTTTTTTTTTTTGCAACGCATATACAAAAAGTCCTACTTTTCGTGACTGTAAAGTGTAGTGACAGGGGCGCTATTTAGCAAGACGTGCGAAGAAAATACTGCGCCTGCTCAGAAGCGCCCTACGCACTAATGCGAAAAAATACTGTTGTTTTAGTGGCGCAAATAAAATCGCATGTGGGCTCGGGGTAAGGTAATGGGTTGTAATACGTTTCTATTCCCAATTGGCAGGAAAATAGGTTGTAAACTGTTTATTTTCTATAGACCGAAAATTATATACATTTTTTTTTATCGGCCAAGCCCGCTCTGTACTTAAACGAGAGGGTTGGCGTGCTCGATAAACGCAACGCTGGTTGGCGACCTTCGCTAAGACGAGAGAAACCAGTCGTCTACTCTTGGTTCGAGTCGCGGTCATCCGGTGCCCGCTCGCCATCTCGTTCCCAACCTCCGAGCTTATACGTTCTCTCCATTATATACTGTAATACACTCCGAGAGCAAATCGCGTGAGCGTCACGCTCGCGAAGATTCCCCTCTCGCCGTACGCTAGCCGACTCCGAGCCCTCGACCGAGCCGGCGGCGAGATCGTAAATCGGTAACAGTTAAGAAAATCGCGCCCAGCCTGCTGCGCGTTTCTGTTATTCGAGATTTTTTACGAGGATTTATAACCGTAAAATTATTCAGCCTCGAGAATAGCTATCTCGTGTATTGTTCGAAGAAAAAATGAGAAAAAATGACAAACTAAAAAATAGGAAAATCTATGCTTTTCTTTAGTTTCATCAATTCTCTGATTCGATAAAAATTTCAATTATCGATAAGGGACCTCGACCCCTTATTTCATTTGCGGAGGTCATATCGACGTTAATGATTTTTTTTCTCAGCTATTTTTTCTTTAATCCCTTATCGACATTTTTTTTTACCGCTAATAAATAAAAAGCCCAAAGTTGACTAATTAAGCGAATTGTTGGAAAAATAATCAAATTTTAATCCTTATTCAAAGTTTCACGCTCCGTGACACAAGTCCGGCCTTAACAATCGCATTTGTCTGGCCTTAACAACTCCTTTATTCTTTCCGAACACAATGGTCGCTCAGCACGTCGCTTAATATTGCAAATACCGGGATTAATTTGTCTACGGAGCAAAAAGTTTTCAATTCTGACGCTAAGTTCGTCGGCTTTGCCGAACGAGGAGAGGCTCCGTGTATAATGAAGCTGACTTTTTTCCTTTACGATAAGGGGGAAAGAGTGACCTTCATCTACAGGGTTCTCCTTCTCCGTATGGTGAAGCTGACCCCCCCCCCCCCCCCCCCGCCATTCTTGACGCGGCAGCGGCCAGACTTTTGTATTTTATATAGATAGTATTGCCCTCTGCGCGCACGAACGTACAAACAGATCGACGTCCGGCTCTTGCGCTTCATCGAACCTCCGTAACTCAGCCATCTGTCTTTACGCTTTTCATTCTTCTATTGTTGCTCACTGCATGCATATACGAATGTACATTCGTTCGTGCATAAAGTATTGACTCAGTAGATAAAAGAGGGAGGGTCCAACGACGCATCTACCAACCGATCGGACATTGTCGATTCGATACGTATAAAAACCTTCAAAGTGTGCGGAAAAAAGTAACATAGTGAGCGAATGTTTGCTATGCAAAAAAAAAGTGTTCAAACAGTTCCCCGGGGTTCGCCACGCCTATCTCGTACAGCTGAACGCTCCGACACACACGCAGACTCACACATACGTGACTTTTGCTCGCTCGACTTAGTCAGGCGAGCCGGTAAGTCATTCAGTCAGCGAGGCATCGATAAGACTTAAAAAAAATGGATCTCATCATGTGATTTTAACCGAAAAAGCCGATGAACGAGGCGAGTGATTCCTTTGCCTCTCTTATCTGGCACAAAGAATTCATAGCTTGTGGTCGACACGGGAAAGATATACCTAAAAGTACCGGTGGAATAACGAAATGGCTTTATGCTTTTGTCTCAATACTACTAAACTATTGAATTTTTTTTTCTCTATCGTTTTTTTAATTCTCAAATCGACCTCTTTCGACCAATTCGAAAGTAAAGTATAGCGTCCGGAAAAAAATCTTGATTCATACACCAATACCTATAACAGTACCCTTAAAAATTGAACTCGAGAGTACTTTATTTAATTTTTCAATTGCAATTTTTGTATTTTATGAAATCGATACATATACGCATGAAAATGCATATTTTTATAAGATTCATATATACACATATATATAATACAGTTCCTAATATATTACATTTATATATATATATATATATATAACCCGATATTTTTACCGCTTATTAATTATTCAGTCGCGGAATGTTGTGTTCGTCCCAAAGCGTGTAGGAAAAACCGTTTTTCGATATTATTTAATAAGAACCTCAGGAAAAAAAAACCCCTAGCGCACGCAGTTCTTCGTTAGCGAGTTCGGAAATAGCTTCGAGGCGAAAATGGCCACGTTAACATTCGTGGGGTACGATGAGTCAATTGTATCGATCGATGACTACGTTATTACTTTTTTTTAATCGTCGAGCGAAGATTACGTGCCGATAACGAAGCCGGTGAGGAGCGGAGATATCGAGGAGTGTTTACTTGCAATCGGTTCTCGGCAGAGAAAACACGTTCGTCGCATCGGGGCTCTAGATAATTGTGGAGTGGCGGGAATAAGAACGGATGGGGAGGGGGCGCCCCCCTTGTGGAAGGGCCCCGCGCGCGGTTGGTTTACACACGCGGGCTTCGCAGCAAGAGTTTCTATACCGGGGGGCCGTAGAAATCCCGCTTTGTACTGTGCAGTGCGCGATCCTGTGCGCGACTGCTCTACGAGAGCTGTGTAGTTTCTGCCTGCACCTACAACAAAACGGCCGGCGACCCCGGCATTGGTGGCAGCAGCGCGGCAAAGCGACGCGCGCCGTTCCTTTGTCCCCGCAGGCCGAGAGCTCGGATATCCTTCCTTTAGCCCTCTTTGGATTTGCGCTGTTACTCCTCGCTCGGTTTGGTGCCGCAACCGTTTTCAGCCAGTTTTCATTTATCGCCATACCTCGGGCGCGATAACTTTTCGAAATTGTGAACACGGAGATCCGCAACTTTATACACGCCTCGGACGCGCCGATGAGAACGCGCTCAGGGAAATGGGAAGATACAAAAAAAAAAATCTAATATAAGAAGGTGACGCGAGGGATAAAGTGAAATATAAAAGTAGACGAGACGCTTCGATATAGCGTATACACGTGACGAGATAAAAAGAAAAATGCGCTCGGAAATCGCTCAATAAAGTGACGAAATCAGATTGGGAAATGAATCCCCGGATTTCTTGTAAACGAATTTTATCGAACAAGGGATTAACGTTACATTTATTGTACGCGAGGCAACTTTTTATTTCGTGTCACGAAATACCTTGTTTACCTGTATTACTGTTTTTACTCTTCCTACACCGTTATAGAAGCAGCTTTTGTAACGTGAAACTAAGCTTCTCTAATCCAACTTTTTTTTACTCCTTAAGTTACAAAGCAAAATGCCGTCGACAATCTCTCAGTACATTGACGAAATAGAATTGGAGAATCGATCCGCGGGTTTCTTATAAATGAATTTTCTCGAACAAGCGACTACCGTTAAATTTAAAATACGCGAGGCAACATTTTTTTTTTTTTTTTTTCCCGACACATGTTCTGTTCACCTCTATTACTGTTTTAACTCTCTCTACACCGTTATAAATCCGCATGCAACTTTGATAACTTGAAACTAAACTTCTCAACTTTTTGTTTGTTTTACGCGTCGACGTTCGCTGTAAATATCAACTGATCAGGGTGCCTCAACCTCCCCCAGTTTTTATATCAACCCACACGACTTTCATGAACCGTCACGGTGAGGCTCGTTCACCGGTGTGAACCTGCAACGAGTCTCGTCAGCTGTGACTACCAGTCTATATGCTTCGTGGAATTTTACGGTAATACATGAGCTATGGTAATCCATACGGACGTATGGAACGCCGGATACTTTCACGCCGGCTCTCACGCTTCGGCCACACGACGGGGAAAGGGGACAGATAAACTACGACGAGTTTTCCCGACAAACGACGCGTGGGGGTAGAAACGTGAATGGGAAATCGTGGCGGCGTGCCGAGCGTGCGTCGAGCTTGGCGCTTCCCTCCTCCGCCTCTCGTTACGTATCTCCAGCACCGCGTGGAATCCGATAAACTTAAGCGACGTCACGTCGGCACAAGGCAGTTTTCGTTACGCCTTAACCTGGCCTTACGTCGCGCACTACGTGCTTATTTCGCATACGAGCGACACAGTTTGTAGGGTATAAATATTATCTTTGTATGTGTAAGATAAAAATAGACAGGCGAGAATGGAACAGAAAATTGAAAATAAATCTCACCTTTCGCGGACCGTCGGAAATAACTCGGAGAGACTTGTGAACGAAAGACGACGACGCAGCACACACACGCGCGCATGCGCGTAAGAGTAACTGATCGGTCACCTCTCGAGGTCAGATTAATCACCGATCGGCCAAGCGACGATGATTCAGATGAAAGATTTTTACGGAAGTATACTCGTTAACGAAATACATGGAGGATACATGAGTTCGAGAGGAAATTGGCAATCAACATTGAAATTTAATTCCTTTGTTCGTGAACGTGTTTTTTTTACCGTTTTCATGCCCACCGTGAATTTACATATTACGTTCATTATTTACACTTTAGGAATTAACGGAAACATTCATTGTTAACAAAATAATATGCCGTAAGTAACGAGTACATTTTTATAGGTCGAATGTGATTTCCTTTTCAGTTTTTTTTTTCCCACATATTTGACAAATTTGGCACTCACCGCGTAAATCGTACAAGAATTCCGTTACCTTTCAATGTTCGATGCAATAGATGCAAAAGAAAGGCAGTAACGTCGTGTACAGTTCGAGTGTGACATATAAAAAAAAGTTCCGTGCATGATACGGTTTAATAGCGCGTTCAATAAAAGATATATCCCAAATATTACATGTATACTGTATAATATATATATGACTATATATGAATCTTATAAATGTATGCATTTTCATGCGCATGTATATTAATGACATAAAAAAAAAATTGAAATTGACCAATTAAATAAAGCACTCTCGAGTTCAATTTTTTATTGCAGCGAACCTGCCGCACATTTTCCGGTACGAACAATGTCAGTGATTATTGGCGTATAAACATGAGTCGGAGGGTACTTCGACGGAGACGAATTTGCCTCCGTACTGGATTGTAGTAAATCCGACATAAAGCCGATCCGGCTTTGACAACTAACGCGAAAAATCCCCTTTTTTCTGCTTTATGAGGATTTCACCTTTGCCTCGCGAATTCGGTCGCGTGAATTTCCCTACGTTGAATAGACCTTCGCACGTAAAGCTGTACCGCTTTAGAAAGCGGCACACCAAACATATATTCTCTTAATGCCCCTAATTGCCGTGACACGGCACATCGTTATAAAATAAATTTAAAAATAACACACCCGGCGTGAATGAACAAACTAGAAGTATCGTATTTTTTTATTCAGTAGTCAAAGCATAAATAGCAATTTTCATTATTTTTTTTTCTAGCCAGTTGCAGTAGCATTTACAATAAAATTTTTTGTTGTGTCCAACGTTTTTGTTTTACGCACCTATCCACCTGCTCGCGCTATAAGAGGATTAAAATAAAAACTAAAAAGTTCTCACGAGTTAACGAATAACTATCCAACCCGCTTCGCAGCCGTCGCCTCGGCGCACGGACGTTACGCGAAGCTCTATAGTCTCTTCTCCACAGTCTCTCTGGGTCTTGCGGCTCGGAGGACTCGAGAGTCCCAAGACCGGTAAGCGACGAGAGCGCGAGCGCCCCCCTTATTCCCGTCCTCTTTTATCTCCACCTTCGACTTTATTTATTTCTATCTCGCTCCCTCGACTCGACGCGGACTCGGCGCTGAGCGTTTCCTCGGCCAATCGAAGCTGGCCGACCTCGCGTCCACCGAACTCCCCGACGCTCGGGCACGAATCGCGCGGGCCCCACCGCTGCCGCCGCTGCTGGGCCCAGCGCACCTACGCGCATGCGCGAGCGCCATCACACCGTGTGCGCTTGGACACACCAACGATAAATTCGAACGCAACAGCACACTCACACACACACACACACACACACACATATACAGGAACAGAGAGAACCAAAGGGACGCGCACACCTGAGAAAAAGCTGTTGCTCGTAAGCCTCGAGGCCTCTATAGTAAAAGTAGCGTATAGATAGTCTCGACTCACCGAGAGTTCCGTAAAGCAGGAGCAACAATGAGATCCGTGTCTGGGGCCTCGCCCAGGCCCACCGGCACCCCGAGTTTCCGTGGGACCGTCGCTCTTCCATTATTATCCTCTTCTTTCTCCCGCTCGAGCGACAAACGCGCTCGGTTTCTCGCGAGTGCACGAAAACGACGACGGCGTCGTCTTCTTTCTTCTCCTCTTCGTCCTCACACGCGCACTATCGTAGAGCCCCGTTTATTCCTCACTAACGCAATCCCCTCTTACATATATCTATCCAACTTCTTTACTTTACACACACACTTTTTACCCAACGCTCGCAAGTACGTTCTGTATCTTCGGTATTAGGCTATCACGATAATAATAATAATAACAGGTAGAACAAGTAATGTAGCGAGCCCGATACGCCGGCTTCGCCCGTTTATCCACCACTAGTTGCAGTCGTAAGCGACATCCCGCACGGGACACATTTATTATTTCACCTCACCACTTTGGCCCGATTAATATATATATATATATATATATATATATATATATATGTGTGTATATATACACATATGTACCAGCATTCACAATATTAGAAATATGTTCATTATAGATATTTTCTTAAATTCCATTTAGTTACACTTTTGATGTCTTTTTTTAATTTTATATATCGACGTTTCGAACGCAATCGTCGGGACGACGAGTAAACCGAATAAAAATTTCCATCTAGTCCTGTATTTAGTAGCGTTCGACTTTTTTTTTGTCGTTCTCGCTGTCGTGCTATTCTCTCCTCGTGGAGAAGAGAAGCCGCGTCACGATGCAAAGATCGACGCCGAACAAACGCGCTTACCCAACTGAACTCCGTGAACGCGATGCCTTCGGTTTGCCCTGCCTGGCAGCGACGACGGCGGCGGCGGCAGCAGCAGTCCGTAATCCTCCCCCTCCAACCACCTCCAACTCGCCTCGCTTCTCGAGCCTTGCGACCCCACTAGCCCTCGGTTTGTCTCTGTTACTCTCGCGCTACGGTCTACCATCCACGGCGAACAAACATATCCAAACTCACCCCACCTTCGTCCCGCTGGAACTACTTGTTGATCGTTCAGGAACGTAACTACGAGGATATCGGACCCGCGGTCTTCGATGTAACGCAAGTAACGCTTGGATCGTTTCGCGTCAAGCTAACCGCTCGAAAATATACCTCGATCTCGAGACTAACACTTAATGGCGTTAACGCGTCTGACGTCGTCTGCTAATTTCCAACCTACGTAATTTTAGTCAACTTTTATATGAAACTTGAGGTACGCAGAGATATATATTTTTTTTTTGCACAACATTTCGTCTTCAAGGCGGTAAGAATATTAATATAGATATACACATGTACGGTAGTAGTATTTTTTGTCCGCGAATAAACAGTTTAGGAGCCGTTCGGACATTTTTTTGTATGCATTTTTTTATTCGTTATTTATCCACTGTCCATCTCTGAGAAATTCAACGGTCAATTCGCACAAAAACTTCGTACCCGTATATTAGATTGAACCTAATACGCGCGACCGCAAATGACTATTTTAAGGTTATTGTGTGCCCCCTATTCCGACTAAAAGGTATGCTTGGAAAAAACGTCCGTGACGAAAAGAATATTTCGACAATTAATTATCATCCGTTATTGAAATTACCAACAACGGGAAGTTTGGTGAGAAGTGACAAGGCACGCTTGACACAATTGAAAAGATTAATTGGATTGATTGAGTGAAATGAGAAAAACGTAATTAATTTTATTCCGAAGCCGGGAGTCGATCGAAAAAGCTTTATCGCGTACCACTCTGGGGCGAAGAATTATCGCTGCCGACGAGACAAATTCGCTTGGCGGATACTTGTTCAATTATTCTCCTCGACTGTCCTATCCGACGAGGCTGGCAATCGAGATGAAATTCCTTCGTCATCGCTGTATGCGAGCCGTCGTTAATCGAGTCGTCTTGCTAAACGGGTCTTCGCTCTCGCGATCAACAATGTCTTCGCTACGTACTAACCCTAACCTAACCTCAATTATTTTTATGGTCGTTTTAACAACAACGATGGCAAATTTCAATGTGACATTAACAACTGTTTGGAAATTTACAACAGCGTGGCTCTCGCGCGAATCTTTCCGAAGGTATGTAGTCGAATATCAATATCGATAATCTGTAGAAGATTCCGAGAGCGTAATTGGCGATTTCGATCACGATTCTGAAACATAACCTCCGCTACTGCAGCGTTGCTATGATTACAACCGTTATATCGAATTGAACGGGTGGAAAAACCATTCTAATAAAATAGAGGGTACATCGGTCGGGAGTATCCCGAACCAATTTCCCTCGCACTCGATCGTTTCGGTGTTACATTGCTCTCGCGTTTTAAAGTTATGTTCCGCACGTGAGACCTTTTCAGCTACCGCTTTCAAGCGATGCACCTAGATCCGCCGCAGAAAAGATTCTATGAATTTTAAATTTGGAGGACATGTGTGATAACGCGAGCAGACCGGGAAAAAATTCTTGTTTTTCGTACAAAGTTAACGCCAAATAATATTGTTTTTTCGTGTCGAAGTTACGATGTTGGATTGAATACGTCATTGAAAAAAGATACAAATTAATGTTAATATTTATTGACACAATTATGAGTTACGTAGAAAAAATCTTCTGACGCATTAAATAAAACGTATAATTTAAAGGTTATATGTGTGATAAAAACTTAACGTTAAGAGGGTCCTGCTTTACAAGGCCTCAAAAACGCGTTTTTTCAGGATTTTTTTTCCGCGTATAAACAGTTTAGGAGCCGTTCGGACATTTTTTTTTGTATGCAGTTTTTTTATTCGTTATTTCTCCACCGTCCATCTCTGAGAAATTCAACAGTCAATTCGCACCTAGTACGTAGCGAAGACATTGTTTATTCGCGGATTTCAGGATTTTTTTTTAGGGAAAAACCAGTAAGCCCAGTGAATGTAGAGGTATGTTTTCATGTATATTTGAACTGTACGAAAAAATTTACTTCAACGCAAAACCAAAAAGTACTGCATAGTTATTGGTTATTATTTTTCTAAATTAGCGAGAGTGATAACAAAAAAAATAAATGACCTATCGACTTAAACCAAAGCTCATTTTTTTCAGTGCTAAATTCTCTTCTATGTAAACCGAAAACATGGTTAAAAAAGTATTTGTAAATAATTTTTATAGCACGTTCCCAGATAGAAAAATGACGGCACGGCGACGGAATGGTGGCGGTACCAATGGTACGAAACCCGTTTGACGGCACGTTTTTCTATCTGGGTTAAAGTTGTTTTTTTCTTTCTCAAAAACACATTTTTTTCAATCCTGAATAAAATTATGATTTGTCGGTTTTTGTTTCCTTTCCCCTGGTTGACACAGAATAAAAATATGTAACAATTGAAAATATTTTTGATTTTTTTGTTTCGGTCAAGAATTACGAGCTGCATCGTTCCCGCCAATTGAAAATTACAGTACAGTAAATCGACCAATAACTATGCTGTAATTGTTTGTTTTTTGTTAAAAAAAATGTTTTTGTGCAGTTCAAATATATATTAAAACATACCTCTAAATTCACTGTGCCCACTAGTTTTTTTCCTCCTAAAAAATTCCCGAAAAAATGCTTCTTTTAGGCCTTGTAAAGCAGGACCCCCTTAAACAAAAAACTTTCTTCATAGTAATGAAACGATTGAACGTCTATAAAAAAAAGAAGATAAAATACTGACAAAACTGTGAGTTTGTATTGTACTTGACGAAAAAAAAACCTAAATTTACTTCAATACTCATTAGTGTTTCTTCTTAGGTTAAAAAAAGTATGATTTTTATTGGAAATCATTTCCAGGAGACATATACGGACGAGATTAAGCTTAGACACATCGTATGGGATCAGTTGAAGGTCTATCGTTGAAGAAATATGCGCGTCGTATCGGTTTCAATGGTCTACAGTCAAAAGGGCGTACCGAGATGGCACGATCTATACATTCGGTAAACGGTCCTTACGATAAGTTTTATCGCGGCGATAAACGGAAGCCACGAAGAAAGTCTTGTATCGTCACTCTTTCATTTCCTTTTCTTTTTCTACGTCCAACTCTTGCACCACGGATGGTGGGAGAGCGAGGTAAAGAGCAACATTTGAATTTGACCCGGGGTTACTATTTGGAGTGCACATTGAACGTCGCCCTAACGCCCGAGAGCCCGGCAATGTTTAAGATTACCGAAATCTTCGTTCGGCTCTGTCGTCTCTATCTGCTTATTTCAATCAGCGTTCGTGCTCGGTCGCTTTAATTGAGTTGACGAGTGGCTCAAATCGAGCCAGTTAAATAACGTCCGAGCCCGAGGGGCTTCTCTCTCTCACGTTCGTAAAATCTCTCAACTCAACATTCGTTTCGTGCCGAGAGTGCGATGGTTCCGAGAGTTATTTACGTATTAATTAATCGTTTGTCGTCACTCGGTACATGTTACCAATTTATTTCGTGCTATCTTGGTATTAACATCGAGAACCTGGAACAGATCTGGTCAAATCTGATGAAAGAAATGTTAATTAACGACATAATTGAAATATTCTCAGCCAATTCCATTTATTTATATACATATATATATACACACTACAATTTATACGTATATATAGATTGTAGCGAAAGAGATTGAATTTCCAATTTAAGAAGCACTGCAATACTGATAATTCTGGCTTTTTTGGTCTCGTAAAGGAAGTCGCGTAGAAACACTAAAATTGAGTTCGTCACATTTTGTACATCTATTACTGTAACAAGAATGGTCACATGAAAAAGTAACTACTACCCAGGGAGCATTGAACCGAGGAATTCTATTCTGCATCACAGAATTTCTACAGCGGTTTTATAGATCTATAAATATTCTTCATTTTCCAAAAAGGTTTGTAAGTTCCAATGGACTGGAAAATTATCCAAGGTACGACTTCAGCGGTTTTATGGTTTTGCATCGGTATAAAAAAACGGTTAACCAGTGAAGGGTATAAAGATTTGTTCTCCTTTCTTCGATGATGCCTTGCTTTTTGCCGAGATTCTTTGAAAAATAACCGGATTCACAATATTATAAGAACGTATTGAAAATAGATTAGTGCGATAAATCTCTGAATATTTGAATTCGCTTCGGTCTTAAGTTCCCGCATAATATGTACGTGCCGAATGTATTCCGTATCGCCCAGTTCTCACGGCCCCATGCATTAGCTAAACAGCATAGATACATTGTGTCGTAGCATAAATGTGTCATTGCAAGTGATTAAGATTAGCCTTTACCGTTCGAGAATAACAATTTTAAACGTTGCGGCTTTGTGGATGAATCATGAAAAAATTTTAAAAATTACATCTTCTGATATACTTTGCGATCCGATGCGCGATCGCAACTTTCGATTTATGATTATATCGTCACAAAAAATTAAACATTTCGGGGTATAAGAACGCGGGGTATAAAAACATTTTAGAAGTGGTAATAGACGAAAATATATATTTTTTTAAAAGATTTATTTATTTATCTTACCATATGTGTAAAAACAGAATAATTATCTGAAAATCACTATTGAATAGAGGGCTATCCTTCTACGACGAACTGGTTTCTTGTGAGCAAACGGCCCTAACAAAAAAAAATTAAGAAAAAAAAATTAAAGGTTTCATCCATGAAACCAAAATTGCTATACACTTAGTGTAAAAAAATTCGTATGAAATTTGATGTACCGGCCTGGAAGTTTTATGCAAAAATTGGTATATTAAATTTCCTGTCCAATTGTGATGAAAAATGAATGTTCAGTGTATTCAAAACATTGGAAACGCTTTATTTTTGATAATTTACTTTAATTTCAATGAAAAATTGTATTCATTTTTCATCACAATTGTACATTAAATTTAATGTACCAGTTTTTTCATAAACATGTCCAGTTCGGTACATTAAATTTACAATTTTGTTCACACTGTCTGTTAAAAATGTTACCAAAAATATGAAATATTGTGAAGGTTTTAAGCATGCCACGGTGTACTAAATTTACCAAACCATATAAAGGCATAATTATTTGCTGCTATATATATATCATAGACCGGTGAAAACTTTTTTTTCGTCAGATTTTTTTTTTCAACCGTACACATAACTAATGCATATAAGAAGCTTATCGGCGTCCCTCTGATGTATATTCCTTCGGCAACAGAAATAAAAAAATGTTTAAACTTGTTTCCTTTCGAATGTTCATAATGTACTCGCGTAATGTAGCGGCGGCACAGAGTAAATGGAGAGAGAATACCTGTTGCGGCTTGAGAGGTAGCGGGTGGGGTTTTATCAAAGCCGCGCGTGGAGCATTGCACACTCTCGGCTAAGAGTATACGCCCGACCGACAACTCTGCCTACTCCGTTGGTGCCAGTTGGAAGCCTAGAAAAGCGAGCAGGACCAGCGGCAGCATCGAGCAGGTGCTTTCGTGCATGCTGCCGCTGCTGAGCAGAGGGTGAAGCAGCAGGTGGATTACCGATCGAGGCGGAACGACTCGTGAATGTCAAGCATCCCGGCCCGTGTGTAACTATATATAGTCAGTACAGTATTTTACTGATTGGATGCAACCCGTGCAGTTCATTCGCCACCCGCTGCAGACTCTCCGCTCGGGGGAGATTAACCGAGATAATACGACGCGATTTCGTCCTACTCCTGCTTCGCAGGGCATTTTTTCCATAAACAAAAAAAATTACTATGTACATTATCGCTAAACAGCTTAACTCAGACCATGATCGTTTGTATGCATTGTGCACCAGCCTCTGAACCTGGTAACGCGCCCTAGGCACGATAAATTTTACACCGCAACAGTCGAGTAATGAAGATCAGCTTGCAACCCTGTTTTTTGTTTCGGTACCTTGTGTAGTGTTGAGAGCGTACGGTACCGTGATTTTTTTTGTACGTTCGTTAATTATAATAATTAATTAATTCTATATAAGGTTGCAAATCGGGAGTTTGACGCGTCGGTGCTATGCGTGCGTTGTTAAGAAGGAGAGAAGTGGTTAGAGCGACTAGAGAGGCTGAGACTTTTGTGTGTTCCTTTGTATCGGGTGAGTTACGCATACAATAGTTGGTTGCCAAGAATCGCGAGATTAGGAAATGAAAACGCAATACTCGCTCAACTTTGGAACGTGTCTAGCTCCAAGTTTAGGAAATCGCTGACCGTGATTCTTCAGCAGCTCTAAAATAAAATAATAATAATAATAAAAAAAACACGAGTCCCTCTAAGGTCTCAGGCACTCAAACACACGATCTCATAGCATCCATTAGTCTTAAGATTTTATGTTTGCCAACCATGTTTTCTATTCTTCTTTCGTTATTAATGTACTCGTAAATACTGATAATGAATGTATATTTGTTTAAACCGATCCAATTTTTAGAACGTTCCAATTTTTCTTTTGGACATTTATTGTCCTCTAAATGGGTTCTCTCCGTGAATAAAGAATAAATAAATAAATAATTGGAAAAATTAGTGATAATAAGTATTATATCTCATCTTGCTACTTGCAAATTTCCAGAGGTTTAATTTTTCGCGAACTTGACTTGCAAAGTTTTTTTTACATGCCCATTGATTATAAAAATTAATTATAATTTAATTGTGTCGTATAATATATTGTGGCCGGGTAAAAGATGATCAACGAGTGAAAATAGCGTCTTCGGTGATTCGGTAGAATGGGGAAATTTATTTATATCAATTGAGCAGAGTGTGTTTATGCATCAGCTCGACTAGCCGAGTATTAATTGCAATTATTTAAATAAAATAATTTCGGCGAATGTGAATGATTTATAACGCAATCTCGAGTCGCGGTGTGTGTCACGCAGTGAATCCGAGAGTCTCATTGATTTCCGGAATTTCTCGCAACGCGGGCGCACCGCATTCAGATATCGTATCCGGCGAATGTAGCACACGGCGCGACTCGGCGCGCCACGTCATACACCGCAACGACGGTCAGGTGGTGGAGACGGTCGGGGAATCTCATTCGTGAATCATACGACAAATTCGATAGTCATCTTTTTTTCTCCTCTCGAAACAAGTCTACCGCCGGTAATTCTTGAAATTTTCTCGTTAGTTCCGGCCATCGGAACACCCGCATAGTATTATTTTCGTATACTAAGCATTTTTTTCTGGCATATTTTTTGCTTCCTCGTAGAGGAAGTTTTGTTCACTAAAAAAAATCGAGATTTTAATGATCTTGTTCAGAATGTTCCAAAACATCGCAAATCATATTTAGAAAAAATTTCTGGATAAGCATATGTGTCAGAACCGAAAAAATTAAACTCTTATAAGATGAGAACGACTTCAGCTATCACGCTGACATTTCTAAGGTAGGTAGAGGGCTCAATCCTGAATGTTTGGCTACATTTTGAGCAAAATGGTAAGTTATATAAAAAAAAATGCAAAGTTATAAACATTTTACGCGGTTTTCAACTTTGCTAAAAAAGTCGGTGCGCAAGCTAGATCTCACATTTTTTTAGTTGTCGCGGTAAAAAGCTTTATACTGAGGGACTATTATTGATTGATGATTCCTATTTAGTTTGGCGAGAATCGATCGAATTGTTTCAATTTTATGACATTTTCCATTTTTTTTATTTTACAAAAAAATTGTATTTTCTTTCTGACGCGAGTTTTTGTGTTGAATATGTAGCTCAGAGTAAAATAAGTGGTATGTTTTCGAGATGAGTGGGAACAAATACGTCAGACATGGCCCGGAAACGACGAATAACTATAATTGTTATAGTGCAAAAATATTGCGAAAATGAGTGCTTATTTTGTATTTATCAATAGTCATATATTTGCATCCGGACGAAATCTTGAAGACCCATCAGTTTGAAGCCACAGTCCTCTATGAGAAAGCTTTGTGAATGTTTTGATCTTTTTATTACAAATTTACGAATGAAAATTGCATAAAAACTTTCGTTTTTTTCCCGTAAATCGTAGATCAATACCTGTTCGGATTTATAGAATGTATGTCCGACGATCCGGGAATACAAATGTCATGTGCGCAAATATCAGGATCGCTGAATCGAGAACGATTAAACACGACGACAAACGAGCATACCTACATTGATAAAAGTGTATGTTGCATTGAAAATATGTGAGTCATATATAAAATGTATTTTCCCCCAAAAATTGCACACCTCGAATATATGTTGAAATATATTACTGCGAAAATGTACAGCAATCAAATGTACAACAATTATTATGCTTAATATAGTAATTATATAAAAGAAACCAAACATAGCACATGTTTTATTACTGTGAGGGTTGCAACCTAGAGTAAAAAAGACTTGAAACGCAATCGATGTTGCAGTACAAAAAGATACAGTTGAATGAACACTATTTATTTTTTTAAATTCCGCCAGAAAATATATTCCCGGGCTATTGAATTTTTTTTCACCGTATAATCAAAATATGTACAGAAAAAACCGCAATATTATAAGGTGAAGAAAAATTTCAATGGCTCGCAAATGAGATTATTTTTTGCGAGATTTACGAAAGAGACTTTATATTGTTGCGCTGAAGCATCATTTGCATTTCGAGTCTTCTTTATTCTGGTTTAAATACCCCCATGGAAATAGAATAAGTGCGAAAAAATATATACGAAGCACATTCAATTCGGCGTTTTAAAAAAATATTATCGATATATCGAGCACATTAACTGCTGTATATTTGAGGACGTACATTTCGGAAACGTATTACAAAATAATATCCGAAGTTTAAAAATGTTTCGGCAAAAGTATATTTTATATGTCAAAGATATATTTTCTCTGCAACATATACTTTTTAAATGTAATTACATTTCTGCGATGTCGTGCGAGTTTCGAGAGTTCTCTCACGCTTGGATTTGGACACTAAATGACTATTTATCCCAACCGACAGTGTAACCGATAGCAACGGAATTTCGTTAAATTCGCATCGCGCTTACGAGATATCTATTGCGAATTGTCGTTGAGCGGGGAAAAAAATTTGATAATTCGTGTATAATTTTGATCGAGTGTGTCAAATTCCGCTCGTTCCGGTGTTCCTCCCAGAGGCATTATTGTCATACTTGATATATAAATCCGTGGGATTAGCGTGACATAATGTGTGTACGATAGGGATGACAGGCTCCGTGCCGTAGAGAGCAGTCGAGCCGACAGGGGAATACATGTGGGAGCAAGCTGCGTATAAAAGCGACCCCCCCCCCCTCCCCCTCCCCCCCCTCCTGAGCGGCTGTGGGGGGTAACCTGGGTCGCGCACGACTATCGAAATTCTCGCACCCTCCCGCTACCCTTCGCTCGCCCATTACATATGCTCGTGGCAAACTCCTACGGTACAATTCATTCCAATGACTCCCGGGACCGATGCGTCGCGGCTCTAAAATCGATATTACCACAATCGAACTAACGAAGCTCTTCTCTCGGGTCTCTCCGTCGCACGCGACCTCGTACACTATCTTCCTCTCGACCGGGTTATTTTTTTTGCCCCTCAACCCTTTTCGTTTCGTGCACGATCTGTCGAAATAAATAATACTAAAAATACTTCGAAGTTTGCTGGAAACGGTCCGGCGACTGTACAACAATAGTCGATGCAACCAACGTGCCCACCAACGCTGAAGTCGCACTGATAAGCTTCAGAATATTTATAATCGCGTCGCACAAGCGAATTCGTTATCGGTCTGTGTGTAATATGCAGATTTCTTTTTTGTTATTTCAGAAAAAAAATCTAATATCCAGTAAAATTGTATTTTACAGACTTTTTATTCAAAAGCAATCCTTACTGCAGTTCGTAGATTTCACTTGCATTTTTCTGTTTGTTTTTTCTTTCACGAAGCTCCTAAATCACTCCATCGATGAAGAAAAAAATCGGATGTAAATTGCCTAGTGAGCATTACACGGTTTTTGAAAATCCGGCATTGTTGCTATTAATGTCAGTAAAAGGTAATTCGAGAAAAAAAAAGACAACTCTTCTGTACACGCGAATACGAATTTGCATTGGAGAATATCGTAGATCGGTCATTCATCAACGATTTTTTTTTTAAATCTCCGCTGTGGTCGATGCTCCTGATACGTCGCGACTGGGTTGCGTTATTGCCCCCCCCCTGCCCCTCAAACCATCGATACTGTAGAAACAGTGCAACGCAGAATTGAAAAACAAATAATTGCAACGTTGCATGTGTTTGAGAAATGTGCACTGACGATATAGAATCCGGTCACTCCGGTATGGTCGTGTTTTTCCAGATCGGCCCGGATACTATAATGCTATGTATAACGGTTAAACTTCGCGCCCGGTATGTTATCGCGTACTCGCTATCCGTATACATAGAACGTGGTCATTTGGGCTGTGTAACATCGGGATGTCGATAAAACATAAAACTGCTATTGAAATTTCGTTCGTTAGTGTACGCCCGAAAAACTAAGCCGCGGGTATGCAAAGCTGATTTCCCCGTGTACAGCCATTTCGGTACCGTTGCATGTGGTACCTCCGATGCGTCCTGATGAACGCGTTCGAAAGCAATTCTCGCAAAACATGACCGAACAACTTCGTTCGTCGGGATTGGGGCAGGTTGTACGGTTTGGTTCGCATTCGCGCGTACCCACTAAAATACACTCTACTGTATTTTCCCCCGTTTAAAATTGGCTTCGAAACCGGCGGCGGCTCGTCGATGAGCGACAGAGGTTCCAGAAATGGTCAACGATGCTCATGACGCCGGGTATACCCATTTCGAATTTGCATACGCGACCGCAACGAGCGATCGAACGGTGGGACCACTATTTGCTCGTTGGTCGTCAAGGGCTAGAGCCGTTCGACGAGCGAGATCCCCGCAAGGGCGCACAGTGCACTGCAGTGAACCGACGATGCGCATTACTCTCCGCATACACTAGTGTTGTCGCACGGTGTTCTCTACAGGATGACCTCTCGACAGTTCGCGTATTATCACTCTTCTCTTTTATTCCTGTCTCTTTTCGAACGGAAGTACAATTTACGTACCCGAATGGAACTTTACGACGAATAATTCATCTAGGAAAATATTTGGATTTTTTTTTCGGTTGAAACGGATTGCCCCGTCACCTAAAGCCTGGAAGACCAAACATAGAATGTTTTCAGAGCTTAGCAGTATTTACACTATTCGCTGCATGCATACTTTACCTCCACAGACATATTGCATACATCCTGTCGTATTTCACTACAAAAAAGCTCAAAAATATCTATTTTTGGCGACGTTATGCAACGTATGAAGACGGTTGCGAAAACATGTGTGATCTAGGATTAAGAGCATGTGAGATACCGTGGTCGGTAACAAAAAAAAACTGTAATTAATTTTGTTTTTAGATAGTTGGGCAGTGGTCGATGTCGAAAATGTTTTAAAGTATTCTGCGGCTACGATCGACTTATCGCACTGTCTTTCTCATCTGACGGTACCGATAAGTCGATCGTAGCCGCAGAATACTGTAATTAATTTTTTTCGCCGATGCTGACCTTGGTAGGTCGTAAGTAAAATATTACGTGAAGCCGAATTGATATTCGGCGTTATGTAAGAATTTGCTTTTAATGGGAAATTTAATTAGGAAATAATGAATTACAGTTTTTGGTACCGATCGGACCTGGGTTGGGCGGAGAGGAATGGATGTCACATTGCATTAAGGCTAAGCCGTCTCTGTCCGATCCCAGCCGGCGAGCAGGCGGTAAATAAATCTGCAATCCATTTTGGCTTTTTCAGGAATGTCGGACTTTCCCAAGGAAAATCAAATTGTTAGCGTCTGCTCGACTGTCAGATGAAGACGCTAATGATTTGCGTTTAGCCCAAATCGTTGAAAATCCTTGAATAATAACAGTATTTTGTGATACAAGTGCGGTAAAGCGAACTTTATACGCACGCTGTGAAGTGAGCGACTGACTTCACAGTCCGCGTATGATGTTCGCTACACCGCACTAGTATCGCATAATATTTTATGTCACTCGGTGGGAAAGTGGCGGTTTTTTCGTGCGAAAACCCCCATTTTCACACCTTGTGAAATAAAATTTTGTTCGATACTCGTGCGAAAATGTTTTCTGAACTCGTGTGATTGCAACACTCGCCTTCGGCTCGTGCTGCAAACTCACACGCGTCAGAAAAAGTTTTTTCGCACTCGTATCGATATGTACTATTATGTAACGAATGCAGGAGGAACGCTACTCCGTGCCTGCGGATTGGGCCGCTGTACAGCCCGCGTGCATAAAGTACGAGCAGCGTGCAATAAATTCCAGAAATCTTACGCAAAAGTAAATCGCATGCAGAGGAGCCGATCTACGCATGCGCCGGAAATTTTCATGGCTGCAAAGCGCCACTTACGCCACTCTCGACAGGCATGGAAAGTAGCGCTTTTCATGCATGAGTTACATAAAAAAAATAATGGTTCACATTTTCTTTCACGACCGATTCTGCTTAACATTGTCTTGACAGCGGTTCAAAGCGACAATTGGAAGATGACTTTCAGGAGGTTGCACTGTAGTACCCAGTCTAAAATGTATTCCTACTGGGCTTGACGAAGGTTTCACGAACTAGCCTCGTGATCGGCGGGTTTCAGCCTAATCGAGGTACGTCCGGGACCCGCAGCTGGCACAGAGTACTCTGTACCCTCTGTACTGTATGCAAAGTCATAGCCGCCGACGATCGGAAATTCGCGAAAATAACGATCCGAATGAACCATCTGTCCGTTGAGACAATAAACAAATTGTTGGCTCAAATCCGATTAGTGCAAGTCACGGATCAGTTGGATACAGAACGTTTTCCTCTTGAACCCTTTAATTACACTGATGCTCTCGCGCCATTTACGTAATTTCGTCAGTGACCCGTCAAGCCTCCGGGTAATTCGATAATCAGCTCCGGGACGTTGACGTTTCGATATGTCGTATCTAAGCGCGTGTCAATTTCGCTCTATCATAACAGTCTGGTTTTGCGTAACATAGACGTCGGTTATATGCTGTCCAATAACCACATTATTGAGGGAACAACAGCCCAGGCGGCGTACACGCGTAACGGACAACAATGCATACATTGAAACTACAACGTTACGTATCGAATTACCGCTTTGCCGGATTCTGTATATCGCATGTCAGTAGCTGGGAATATCGGCCGAATCATTGCGTACTGGGACTCTGATATCTATCTGGAATTAGAGCGACTTCGGGACAACTTTGGCTTCTATCCAAATTGACTCGGTGTCACGCCCATGAGGGACCGGATATCCGACCTAAGAAGAAGGAGTGTTGGGTATATGACATTGACGTGAAGTTATCAATTCTGTTTCCGTGCACACCTACAGTCCTCGATAGAAAAAAATGTTCAACATTTTTTTGCCGAGTGTTATTAGCCGGTTGTTCATCGATTCGTTCAGTTGTCCGTTCATTACATTCCATTTAGCCAGCGATTGGGACGAAAATTTGAATACCTTAACGAAAAAATACCAACAAAAACCGCCACCGTCCGAAGTTCCCCCATGGATAAGAAGTATATCCGAAAGTACACTAGGACCGCTCTTATCCGACCTTCCGATGCACCCAACTCATCCGAGCCCTCCAAGTTAACCGAGGTGTAGGCTCGGATAATACGAAAAACTCAGATAAAACGCATAAAGCAGCATGCCCGCGCGCGGAGTAGTCTGTAATTGTTGTATTGTTGCATACGCGCTTAAACTTGTAGAAGCTTACTGCGTCTTTATATTGCGAGTCGAAATACATCGGTTCCAATTCTAGAGTCGATGGTAGAACATCGTGATGTTTCAAAAAAGGAAAAAAGTCGTAAATTAACTGATAAATTTATGTTTATTAATATATATATAAACTAATAAAATAAAATAAAATAAATATTTATATTATATATGAAGTGGTGTGTTATTTTTTAAATACGTAATAGTAGTACAAGTTTGAATTGCGTTTATGTTAATGTCACTAAAGTTCGCAACGTTGCAGCAACGAAATGACCTCAACTGTCAATCGTACGAGCTGTACATAACGTCCGTATTTCTTTCAATTTTTATTTGAATGCCTGGACGTTCTTACGAGCCCATTTTATCGCGATAGTTTTTCTTCATAGCCTTGAAAATGTTCACCAACATTTAAGAGAATCTGTTGTGCGGACAACTTTCTACAGGCTTACAACGATGAAGTGAAAAATAGTTTGACCTTGAAAGGCCCGTAATTTTATTCTGGGACAGATTTCCCCGCCCAATTTATCTTGACAATTATATTTATGCTTCATGAAAAGTTCTCACCAAGTTTTAGGAAAATCGTTTGTTCGGAAAACTTTCTACAGGCTTACAACGATGAAGTGAAAAATAGTTTGACCTTGAAAGACCCGTATTTTTTTTTGGGACAGATTTCCCCGCCCGATTTATGTTGACAATTATCTTTAGGCTTCATAAAAAGTTCTCATCAAGTTTTAGGAAAATCGTTTGTTCGGAAAACTTTTTACAGGCTTACAACGATGAAGTGAAAAATAGTTTGACCTTGAAAGGCCCGTAATTTTTTTTGGGACAGATTTCCCCGCCCAATTTATGTTGACAATTATCTTTAGGCTTCGTAAAAAGTTCTCACCAAGTTTTAGGAAAATCGTTTGTTCGGAAAACTTTCTACAGGCTTACAACGATGAAGTGAAAAATAGTTTGATCTTGAAAGGCCCGTAATTTTTTTTTGGGACAGATTTCCCCGCCTAATTTATCTTGACAATTATCTTTATCTTATCTTTATTAAAATTACGGGCCTTTCAAGGTCAAACTATTTTTCACGGCATCGTTGTAAGCCTGTAGAAAGTTTTCCGAACAAACGATTTTCCTAAAACTTGGTGAGAACTTTTTATGAAGCCTAAAGATAATTGTCAAGATAAATTGGGCGGGGAAATCTGTACCAAAAAAAAATTACGGGCCTTTCAAGGTCAAACTATTTTTCACTTCATCGTTGTAAGCCTGTAGAAAGTTTTCCGAACAAACGATTTTCCTAAAACTTGGTGAGAACTTTTCTTGAAGCCTAAAGATAATTGTCAAAATAAAATCTCCGCCAAAAAAAAAATTACGGGCCTTTCAAGGTTAAACTATTGTTACGTCCCGATTAGCAATTTTCACTCCATCTCGGTCAAGGAGAATTTACACCCTCCCTTTACACGTTATTCGGAGATGACGCTTTATCGAGGTTTTGGCCCTGTTTTGAACCTAACATTTCGGAAAATAATTCGGGATAGGGCCTAGAGTGTATATATGTTATTGACGATATTTTATTCGCAGTTAAAAGTTCGAATTTACTAGATTTTAAGTGACGATTTTAAACTGGACAAGAAAATTCTGGATGCTATCTCTTTCTATCGCCTGGGATGCAATACGCGGCTATCTCTCTCGCACGTCACCCTCGACGCACGGCTCGCGACAGCTCACTATCACGCTCACTCACTATTTTCTCCCGACCTATCCTAATACTTTTAACGCGCACTGTCATAGCTGAAATAAAATTGATCGACACGAATATAAATTGACCAGGAAATATTTTAAACTTCGATGACAACAAATAAACGCTGATAAATAACGATTTAGAGAAAATGGATTTTTAAAATGTGGATGATAACGTTCCAAAATTAGGATATTATCTAAATGGGTTTACCTCAGAATGAATGATCGAATGAATCGATTGATGAATGAAATTAATCGATCGAATTGAAACGTCCTTCCCAAATTCTGGATGAATATCCGAGTCAGAATCGAATGATGATCGACTTCCGAAAATAACGTCCTTCCAAATGCCGCATATTCGAATCAGAATCGAATGATGATGATGGTCGACTCCAGAAATGAACGTCCTTCCCAGATTTTAACGATGAATGATTTCGATGATGGAATGATTTTCAGACGAAATATACTCAAACTCGATGGAATGATTTGGAAAGTTACGAATGATTTATTGAAATTGGTTAAAAATGAATACTGGCTAGAAGATTTTACAAGTCGATTTACAAGTTCTTTGTTAATGTCTCTAAGTACAATCCAATATTGAGGTCTGTGCCCCGGTCGCGAAGAAGTTAGAAGTCCAGAACAGGAGAGAGTGCCGAATGGGCGGTGGGCGCGCGAATAAATAACCTCGGTGCCGGACACCTCCGCGTCACCGCTGTCACACCTGCGCCTCGTCTCCCCACTCTCATCACCTGATTCCTTTCTTTGATTGATTAATTAAATATTTCTAATTTCGTAGATTTACAGTAATTTTGATATTTTAACTTGTTATTACTTAAATTTTATCGCGAATTTTATGAACATACAAATTTGAATGAAAGCTGTACGAGCTTTCGTTGCGAAGTTAACAATAGTTGACATACATTTTTATCTTAATATTTATCTGATTATTTCCCTGAATTTCGACGTTAATAGTTTTACATTTCTTCCCTATTTTCGTAATTTTCCATATTTTTCCCCGTTATTTGCTACTTGATTATTTATTGGTTATTTATAATTTTTATATTTATTCCCTTTTTAATATTTTATTTGACGATATGAGTTAATTTTCTTTGCTTACTTCTTGACTCTATTTATTTCCCGAATCCGTTAATAATTTCCAAAAATACTATGTCAATCCCGTGTATTTGTCCCTTAAACTGGATTTCCATTTATTTCTTCATTTTATTATTTCAACTATGATCCTCCTGGTCTATAACAAGGATCTAGCATTCATCGATATTCACCGTCCAGGAGGTGCTGCACTCATTATGCCCAACGGCCGCTCTCAGCATCATGCCCATCGTGACACGCGTCGTACAAGCAGGCCCTATGTTCGACAACTGTGAGGAGCGCTCCGCCGATATCCTTATCTGCATTTTTGCGCCTCAGGTTACCGACTCTCATACGGTTGACTTGCTTCGTACAGTCACCTCTGTACATCAGCCTAATTCACCTGAAGGCTAATTATTTTTACCAAATGGATGATTCTTTCATTAGGTATTTTATTAATTTATTGGAACTTTGAATTCGACCAATTAAACAATGGCAATTTTTCCAATGTTTATTTTTAACTAATATATTTTAAATATTTGGTTAATTATGTTTGAAATATTTCGGAAAAATTCACAGGACGTAACACTATTTTTCTCTTCATCGTTGTAAGCTTGTAGAAAGTTTTCCGAACAAACGATTTTCCCAAAACTTGGTGAGAACTTTTTATGAACCCGAAAGATAATTGTCAAAATAAATTGGGCGGGGAAATCTGTTCCAAAATAAAATTACGGGCCTTTCAAGGTCAAACTATTTTTCACTTTATCGTTGTAAGTGTGTAGAAAGTTGTCCGCACAACAGCCTCTCTCAAATCTTGGTGAACATTTTCAAGCCTGTGAAGAAAAATTATCGCGATAAAATGGGCTCGTATGAACGTCCAGGCATTCAAATAAAAATTGAAAGAAATACGGAGGTTATGTACAGCTCGTACGATTGACAGTTGAGGTCATTTCGTTGCTGCAACGTTGCGAACTTTAGTGACATTTATGTTATCCGTGTTATCCGAGTTTTCGCTTATCCGACATACACTCTCCCCATATTACCTGGGATAAACGTTCTCCCCATATTACCTCGGGTTTCTACTGAAGTAGTAGTAGTAGTAGTAGTAGATTTATTTCCATGAATACCCAAGCGAGTTTTTACATATATCTCCTTCCCATACAATAGTGCCCCGTTAGTGATTATTCCTATTTCTTATAATGCATTCCTTTTTTTTCTCACTGTCTTCTATCTACCCTCTTTTCTTTCCCTTTTGTTTTCGCACCCCACGCGACTTCGTCCCCACGCTCACTTTCTTCACAAAAACGTCCAATCGCGTCTGCCTCATTCTTCCATCAAGGCTTGGACACAAGCTCGATTTTTACAAACTTTCTCCCCTGTTTTGTCACGCTCTCTCTTCGTTGCTTAGTATTGGGTATTGGGTATTGGGTATTGTGTGTTACACCGATCCCCTAAGGGTTACGGGCTCCTTCACTTTCTTCCTCCTCCTTCCTTATCCGCGGTCGCCGGTTCGATTCTTGGGCCCGGAGCTTCGTCGCGCCCCATCAGGTGTCAGTAGTCCCGGACATACGGATATAGTCGTAGTTCGTACGTCCTATCTCCGGAGCTATGTCCCCGTCCGTTTTCCTTTCACCTACGGGCCTTCAGTCTCGGGAATCGAACCCGCGACACCTTTTCCCAGTCTTTCGGTTTCCCATACCGAGGCGCTGGTCCTTTCCTCTGGACCTACTATTATAGTGGGTTCCGAACCACTTTTTCGCAGATAAAAACACCACAGAAAATTCTTGGTGCTTGCCGGGAATCGAACCCGGGCCTACTGCGTGTGAAGCGCGCGCCGAGACCACTCGGCCACGCTCACCCTCTCTTCGTTGCTTAGTAATAATTCTTTTTCCAGCTCCCTTCTTTCATCTCGGCCCTTGTTCTTGTTTCCCAATTATTCCTCCATTATTTTCCTGTGTCGGCTACTTTCTTCCTATTTTCCTGTACCCCTCGGCCAGTCAGTACTTGAATCGTTCCGTCACATTTTCACTATTCCTAAAATTAGGTTATATTCTAAGACTGTATTCTTCTACGTATTGAAACTGAAAAAATGCTATACTCATTAAATAAAGCAGCTTCCGCGGTGTTTCTTTATCTACATCGATATGAGACCTATTTATGTAGCTAAAGCTGCCATTTTTTACCTTGAGACTTATTATTAATTACTAATTATTATTGGATGACTGGAAAATGAACGTTTTTGAAGAAATAACAATTTACGCAATCATTTTTGTATACAAAATATATTTTTTTATATCCATCGTCTCGTTACATAAAAATAATCACCGTTGAGTCTGTTTAGCTGAGTCTTATACTGATCAGTTTACAATAAATTATAAACACTGCACAGTGTCGCCTTTTAACATGCAAAATATAGACTTTATTGCATTACAAAAGGCCTACTGCTATTTAAAGATGTAACTGTATAAAATTGCCCGAATAATCGTGACGCGGTAGGATGACATATCCACAACTTCATTCGTTAAATGTAAAGAAATATAGAAATGTTATAATTTCGTCAATCATTTCACGACACTTCACTCTGAATGTCGCTTCCTAGGATACCTCTGCCGAGAACTGAACGGAATATTGGAGGAGTAGGGAGTACGAGCGCCCGCAACAGTATAGGGAATCTCGCCATACCGTTTCGCTATCATTTCCATTGTTATTGCACGCGTCCGTCGCACGCATAGCTAACAGTACTAAATACGTAGGCTCGTCCATAGAAGCGCTCATGAATATATCCATCGCCATCTATACGTATTTCTGATTTCGATACATACCGGAAAACGCTGCTAAAGTGATGAGTCCTGTTAAACTATTCCCGATGCGTTTATTTTCCAAATTTCAAATAGTGAAAGAAACTCGTGATTCGTCGTACGATCACTAATTTTTTCGGTCGTTTTCATGACACCGGCTGATATAGTTCTCAATATGCATTGAGAGGATTACTAAAATGAAGAGACTAAAACATCGATATAATTCTTATCATTCGTCCAGCACATAACATCTCAGGCAGACTGAAAAAGTAGCTACATATAGCGTAAGTTGACAGAAAACCGGAATATTATCCGATTGTTATGTTAGGTCGAGAGATTATCCCTATATTCGTCTCTCCGTGTAAATTCCTTGTTCCTCTATGTCGTTCATAATCGTTATCAACCCTACACAGGTCTACGGCTCACGTTTCCTGATTTTCCTGTAGGATCGATTGCGAATCTCCTTCTTCCAGCGAAATAAAAATGTTCAATTAAAAAATCGATCAATAGCCGATGAAATCGACGTGGATTGAAGAACGCATTAGGAAACGCACCTTAACGCCATTTGAAACACTCTCTCTTGGTGTCTCTTACTCTGCTGCAAGCCCCAATAACGTTATCTCTCTCGCTCTCTGGGCCCGATCACGTGACTTTCACCCCCTCTCAATGTAGGCAGCGACGAAAACACATGAATTAAGGAACATAGGGATGTGAATAAAGAAGCGTGTGCGATCCGTCAGATATGAAACTGGAACTCATTTCTAATGTAGCCGATGACAGAATCGGATTTTTCGGTCGCGACAAAAATGGATGAATTAAGAAACACGAGGAATCCACATTCGTATAATGGGTGCGTTCTTGAATATAGATCTGCTGGTAACGATAAAACTCACTGCTGGTGGGTTTTATCGTTACCAGCGGTATATTCAATTCTTTTCGCTAATAAAAATGCACTAAATGCATACATTTAGTGCATTTTTATAACAAAAGCACACTTATCAGAGCAGATTTTTGTCAAAACTAAACCCTGAATGGAGAGCAGATTGGAATACAAGAACGCCTATTTCAGCTGCGTATACATGTGGATTGTGGATACATCTTGAATATTTCCGGATTTAGCAGAACAAAGCAGAACTGCATTCAAGAACGCACCAGATGGATGTGGTCTTGAATGCAGATCTGCTCAGGTATACGTTCTTTTATTTATGACTGCTGACTGTTAAGGTAGCTCCAGCGAGTGGTGTTCATTTCGCCTAAATTCGAGAAATTCGGGCAAGAATTGCAAACACTTCCAGATGTTATAAAAATCTGAAAAAATTCATACTTATTATAGGCACCGAAAAGACTAATTTTGCATAATAATAATTTCAAAATGTTATTAACAAATTGTTAAAAAAAATTGTTCATCAAAATATGTGGTAACTCAACTTTTTTTTTAATGAAAATGATTCGTTCATTTTTCGGAATACGTATGAATTTTTTCAGATTTTTATTTTTATTTTTGATTTTTGCACATTTTTCCATGTAAAAAACAAGAAAAATCAAAATAAAGATATAGTTTCCGCCGCTGTTCAGTTATTGTAGAGATAAATTACTAATGTTTACTATATAGACAATAGTCACTACAATCGCAGATATTCTCGAATAAAAACATCGCATAATAAACTAGTTTCAGGACATTAGTACTAACTGAATACTAATAATTATATGCACAGATATTACCTGAAACAATCCACGTAATTTCTAATAGTAAATATTATGTAGAACCTGTAGGTGGCAATGGCGGTGATCTGAAGTGTTATCGATATTAATGTTTATATAAAGCATTGTTTCGTTATTAAAAATAATCCCAACAATCTCGCTTGGCTCACTTTAATACATCCGTATTGTTCTGAAGGTTGATAGTTTTTAACATGTGAGATACTAAGATACTTTACAATCTGTTATTGCATTGTTGAACGTCTTAATTTATACCATTGGCGATAAATGATTTATTGTACCCACAATAACCAACTGTCAAGTTGTTTCGATATTTCAATGTCACATCATCGAAATTGAGTGTAAGTTAATGACGGAGAATAACTTATATATCCGATTCGCGATAACACATATCAATAAGCGATTGTAGCGTAGTGGTAAGGTACTAGGTCACAATGCGTTAGTTTCGGGTTCGAGGCCCGCTAGGATACATAACATTTTAATTTGTGAAAATTGTATTATGTTGATAATTAGCGATATACTGGTAACAATTGAACATATAAAACACGATCGAACGATGTATGAAATTAATTAGTAACAAATAACGTAAATAACAGTACTCGGACCCAACGCGAAATTGAGTTGGGCTACATTTTTAAAAATTATATGCATTATTATATCAAGATATTTAATAGTATAATTCGAGATTGCACAGAGTTTAAAAAAAAGATCAACCTTCAGTACAATACGAATATACTGAAGTGAGCAATGCGAGATTGTTGGAATTGCCATTATCTGTAGATGGTATTGGACAATATTAGTCCTTTACAATAGTTAGTCCTATCCGTATACGAAATATAAAATATGTTACTGGGTAGTATTTGTCTGCTATCCATTACAATATATTTCTTTCAGTGTTGAGACTTATAAAAGACGTCTTCTTTCAGGTCGCAAATATTGCTCTAAAGGGACATATTTTATTGATCATTAAGAGATTCGTGCTCTATGGGATGTCACTTACACTCTGGTATAACAATGATGTCAGTAGGTTACTTGAATAACCTACGAAAAAAGGTCAACATCTCAGACACAATCAATGGAATAAATAAATAAATAAACGGCACGGTAAATGCCATGCTTTCGATACGACATCTGTTAGATCCAATCTTTAAGTACACCGAAATCGAAGAAGTCACGGAACCAAAGTTCGCAAAGTCGTCAGCGACGAATACTCTTCACAGAATTTCTGTGCGTCAAAGTGTCAAACTCTGCAACCGTCAAATTCAAATAAAAATGAACCTCAAACTTATTCGTATTTATGATTCTGCTCGGAAAGTTTTGCTGGTAATTAGCACCTTAATTAATCTCGAACCTCCCCGTGGGGCCTTAAGAAATATAATGGAATTTCAACCGAACGGTTGCAAACTTCGTCAGTTTGGCGCATGGAAATACGCCGAAGAGTATTCGCTGCCGCGAACGTTGCGATCTTTGGTTCCGTAAGAAGTGAAGCCGTTCCCTTCGGCATTAAGTGTCGAATAAATGGTTCTTTTTCTTGGTTGCACAGTATCTGTAGAAAATTGCAAAACCCAATGCATCAATTTTCCCCACACATTTTGTTTTTTTTTTTTTTTTATTTGTTATTATTTAACGTCGCATCAACTACTATGGTTATTAGCGACGGGACCTACTATTTTTCCTTCAGTGGGAACGGTACCACTTTGGGGGTTTCTCAATGTGAGTGAACGTTAACTGTACTTTTGGATGTCAGTAACAGTCGGTCTTGTAGGTTTGCTTCACGGCGCCGGAGCTACGTCACGTCGATTACTGGCTGTTAACATTGGACGTCTACTGACAAATATATCGGCTATCGCACGATAGATGCCAGGAGCTACGTTGCGTCACAATATTTTTCTGCCAGCAAAACTACGGCACCGGGATTCGAACCCGAGACCTCCCGATACTTTGTTCTCGAGGCTAGTACTCTAATCACGAGACCAAAGTGGTCAGTTTCCCCTCACATTGTTCGCACATACCTGGGCGTTTGTCTGCTTTTTTAAATTTACAACAAAGCGTTACGCGTTGCTATAATTCAACGGGTTCATTGAAGCTCGTTCAACGCAGGAACGCGTGCATTCCATCGCTAACGCATTATACCTTTACATAATCGACGTTCCATCGAATACGTGCCATCGTTATGCGCGATTGTCCATAACATACTCAATGTCCATTCCCCCCACCTCGGCAACTTCCCTTTCAGTCCCATTCTTCGTCGCACACTATATAGATTTTTTTCCTCTGATAAATGCGCATGGGAGATTTCGTTTTTTTTTACGGACAGGTGCCGCCGCGCCATCGTTATATCGTCTACGAAGTATTGCCGGCCACGCGCGATACGTCGGCGGATAACCGCATCCCCCTCCTCGACGATATCGCCTCGTATTAAATATGTATCCTATGGAAAGCTATAAAAAATCTATTACTGTCAGCCCCTTAATGGCGCACGAGCGAAAAACTTCCGACAATGGACGCCGCGTTCTCTCGCAGATTCGAATTATGATTTATGGAGGGGAAAAAAACTCGTTCGTTGCGTCGTTCAGAGCTTGACGAGCCAACCTATCCCCTTTCACCCTCTCTGCGTTAAATCGTTATGGTATATGCAAGGCATCCGGCTCGGACTGTCGCGTCTGCTGTCTCGGTGAATTCCATTTATTATTTCTCATACCCGGCTTGAGCTTTGTCGCTTCTGACCGTCGGATCGACTATACTTGATAAAGAAATAAGAAATTTAATATTGCCCTCGAGCACATGGGCATACACGTATTTATGTGTATGTATATACGTGTATACATCGGATCGGGCTTTTGGGTCAGGAGTTTGGATTTTATTCCCGTCCGACTTTGTGACCGCAAGTTGGCAGTCTTATCCATCCCCGCATGTGTACACCGTGGCCCCGGAGACTTTTGTATGGGAGGCCGATATGGCCAACGACCGTTCGAGAATTCCTCAGCGTGCATCGATTTTTCTGTCGTTCACATGGTCAACATTGGTTACAGGTAAATCATGTACCAACTTTCGAGCTTAAGCCTCGGTACACTCCTCTTCTCGTTTATCGAAAAATTCTCGTTATAGCCCTCTGCGGCAGAGCTATCGTTCCACAACACGAAGTTAAACACCGGTCGGAAATTGTATTTCTCGCGTGTCAACTTGCTTGCGGATCTAAGCAAAGATTGTCTAGCCGAAATCGACCGGCTAACCTGACACTTGTTATCGTTGCAGCGATAGATCGAAAAATAATTGATTAAAGAAAATGCGAGTAGCTACGGATTCAAACCGGAAACGGTTAGATTCCAAACGTCTTTGCGGGTTATGCCAAAATATATCTTCAAAGTTTTGTATGCAAAACATCGAGTCCATGCGAATGATACTATTTTAAGCTTTCCAAAATCGTAAACAGTAATAGCAGAATATTTGACATTGTCAAGAACTGTCGAAGTGACATTGATTGGTGAGAACTCGGAAAACAGTAGACTCTCAAATTGAGCGGCTGCCCGGAACCCATCGATGACCTTGACTTTGTTGTATAGAATTGCTACCTATCCCATTTAAGAAATGAAAGTACTTGAATACAAAAAAATTGACTGTCAGATTATCGTCTAGAAACATGTTTTGCATGTTCAAGAATACAAAATAGCATTTTCTCATTTCCGTCTGTTTTTCTGTCTGTAGGTTTCTCCTGTCCGAAAATAAAATAATTTTTCGATGACTTCGATGCGCAGTGAAACTTACTGGGCGCACACACAAAACGCTGTTTTGGTATTGAATTTCGAATTAATTTATCCATTCTTTCTGGTAGTTCACCTTAAAAATGGTGCAAAGTAATTTGCACATGTCTTCCTCGTGTGCATGTGTTTCGCGCATAACTATCTCTATGAGAAATTTCGTTGTTCAATTTTGGCTCCCTCATGAACAAAGTTATAATTACAATATCATTTTCGGAATAAAAAAAGAAAATTGTTATACTTTAAAAATTACAAATTTGTCATATACACACATACATAAAAATTACGCGTACACACATCCTGATACCAGGTAAAAAAAATGTGTCAACAAACTTTCTCAAAGAGGAAGTTATTCGCAAAGCAGTAAAACATGAGCAAATTATGTGCAAACAACTTTGCATAATTTTTCGTTCAGCTGATTGTGAATATCCAATTTATTTTACTCCTAGAGTGATATTTGATGCAGAAACGCGTGTACGGCGTGAAATACATATTTTCCAACGAATTAAAAAAATTCAAACTCTTAAAAAATGTACAGTGTAAGTTTATTAATTTGTCAAATTTGAACTCGATATTTCCATATTTACTGGAATTAGACTATATTTGTAGCAATTTAAAAAAAATCAAAATTCCATAAAATCCGATCGCTTACAAGCGATCAGATTTTATGAAATTTTGATTTTTACATGCAGTTTCAGGACGATACCTCAAAATTTCCTTAAGTTAGAGCTACGACAGACAATTTTCAAAAATTTCAAAATTGCATAAAATTTCGAGCCGGCCTTCAATCTTCATAAAAATGGCACTGAAGGAAGAGACGTGAACATTCTATTAGTGTAAAATTTCAACCCTCTATCTCAAACTATCTACGAAAAATCTACGACACATGCACGCTCGCGTGTGTGCGTGCATGTATCGTAGATTTGCATCGATTTTTAGCGTGCTAAAAATCGTATTTCTCGATGTTTTAGACTATTTTAAATACTATGACATTAAAATCTTGATTTCATTTACGCAATGATAGTTTCCTCTCCATGAAAAAGTAAAAATGATTAACAAATTGGTGAAAATGTGCATTGAATGAAATATGGATCTTGTTTATTTATTTACGATACGTGCAAAAATTATTAAAAAGAAAAAATTGCGATGAACACAACTCCGTGAACGTATCGATGGCTCACTGATAGTGCCTCGTACATTGTATGCTAAATTCATCGACTCTTCGACGTAACCTAATTGTGCCTGTGATTATGTTATTACGGGCGTCATAAATCTAATTCAGCGAGTCACAAGCTGTTTTCTCATTGTCTGAATGAGGCGTGGTGTCAATGCAATGAAAAAGTAAAATTACTAAGAAGGGCTTCACTGTAAGAGGAAGGGGAGGGGGGTCAGCCAACGTTCGTGCAACCGGTGAAAAGCGCGCAACTCTACTTATCATATTTGTAAGCCGCAACAGCGACCGCCAATTCGTCCTTAATGCACCGCTGTCCACTGCAGCAAATCTCTTTATGCTAAATTCTTTACCCGCCGGGTCGCCGAACCACCGAGAAGCTTCCGTTTCTGCTTTCCTGGAAAGTTCAATTAAACCCCCTTTTATTATGTATTTTAATCGGCTTAACCCATCGCTCCCTCGACCTTTTCCCTCCTCCGGACCATAGTCCCCTTTCCATTCGACCAACTAGTCCTCTTTCCATTGGACCATTTAATCCGTGTGGCATGGAAGAAGAGACGAAAATTTAATAATTTTTTTTGCTGTATTTTTTTGTACATCCCTCATTTCTGCAAACGGCAAACCAGCCCGAGTGACGAATATAATCCGAATCTTTTCGTGTACTTGAATAAATTGCTTCGCTCTGCAATTCTTAAGATAACTTCCACAGAAACGTGACCCGAAGTGGACGATGAAAAAAAGCCTTGTATATTCTCTCTAGATATTGCACTTTTCATACAATAAAGTATTCAACTTTAAACGCTCTCTCAATGGAGAATAATTGAAAGAATAACGATCCTTTCGTTCTGCTCGGTCGGAATACTCTATAGAAAAAATTCTATGAAAAAGGCACGTCAATCTCGTAAAAATGTTAACAACTTTTCAAATTACCTTATTGCTTTTATTGTTTGCTTTATGTGGTTGAAGTACGAAACGTTCTGTGACCAAAAGTTTGGGACCATTGTAATATTTATATGATCGACTTCCCACACCTGCAGGTATATAGGAATTGAAGAAAAACCTAAAATGTTGGAGGAAAACGGGGGCGATACGCCGTAAAAATCCGCATACCGTGAATCGTGAAGCGAACAAATATAGTACATTACGATACGAGTGCGAAAAACTTTTTCTGACGAGTGTGACTCGTCTTAGGCTCGTGTTGAAATCGCATGAGTTAAGAAAACGGTTTCCTCATGAGTAACCTACAAAATTTTATTTCACAACGTGTGAAAACTGCCATTGTCGCACCAAGTGAAATAATAGTCATTTACGATACTAGTGCGATACAACTTTTTCCGACGAGTGTGACTTTGCAATTACACGAGTTCAGAAAAAGTTTCTCACACGAGTATCGTACCAAATTTTACTTCCCGATGTGTGAAAATGGGGTTTTTGTCCGAAGCGTACGGAAAACTGATATTTTCGCACCGAGTGTAATAAATCATTTCCCGTGTGCCCCTCCAAAATGTTGGGGTTTTCTTTATTTCCTATATACCTGCAGGTGTGAGAAATAGATCTTGTAAACACAAAAGTGTTTCCAAACTTTCAGTCACCGAACGTTTCGGTCATTCGAACTGAACGATACAAAAAAGTCCTTAGATATTTTTTCTAGAAGCGCATACGTTTCTCTCGAGATACGTATGCGCTTTTCATCCAAAAAAGCGTTCAACTTTAAATGCTCTTTCATTCGCGAATAATTGACAGAAAATCGTCCTGCCGTCAGAATACTTGAAAATTAGTGAAAGAGACGTTTCAGTC